>BRDA01005576.1:43757-58707 GCA_036984385.1 Crenuchus spilurus | reverse complement strand
GGTTCACACATCCATCCATCACCTCCTCAAGACTGACCACTGCTAGGGTTCACAAATCCATCCATCACCTCCTCAAGACTGACCTTCACTGCTGGGGTTCACACATGCATCCATCACCTCCTCAAGACTGACCACTGCTAGGGTTCACAAATCCATCCATCACCTCCTCAAGACTGACCTTCACTGCTAGGGTTCACAAATCCATCCATCACCTCCTCAAGACTGACCTTCACTGCTGGGATTTACACATGCATCCATCACCTCCTCAAGACTGACCTTCACTGCTAGGGTTCAAAAATCCATCCATCACCTCCTCAAGACTGACCTTCACTACTAGGGTTCACACATCCATTCATCACTTCCTTAAGACTGACCTTCACTGTTGGGTTTCAAACTACCACCCCTGTTCACCTTCATCAAAACTGGGGGATCTCCCATCACTCACAACCCCAGGACCCCAATCTTCACTACCATTTGTGTAGATAACCTAGAAAACCTCCATCTATTTCAGATCCTCATGTTGGCCAGTATATTAATCTTTCATGTTTCCTCAGAGGCACAAGGGCAGGAAATGCGGATGAACAATTAAAGATAACAATAAAAGAACTTTTGAACTATCCTACAAAGGCACCACAAGATCCTTGACATCCCAAATGGCCCTGCAAATCCAACCAATAACAACAATTCAAAATGGGCTCTGAATGTCCAAACATTCAGGCATTCATATAAAATAAATGATGTTACTATTAAAATAATTGTGAATACTTTTAAGCGTGTTTTGTGTTTTTAAATGTTAAAGTTTCTAACATGCTGCCTGAGCTTTGCTGTTAGCTCATGTGGACATCTGTGCAAGAAGTCATTCAGTGAACAGCTGGCTCTGTTTTAATATAATTTGATATTATTTAAGCTAAGATACTTCTGTATGTGACATGAGGACATATCTGGCCTCAGGACATGTTGAGGTTTATTTTTCTTTCTCTTCCAGGTTTAAACAGTCCACTGTGTTGGCAGACTCACACGGCTCTTTTCTCTCAAGCTGAGCGCTTGACTTCAATTCAGGAAATAAACACAAGGTTCATGGCTAGAACAAATAAATGCTCTAAATGTATAGATATGCTTTGGGGTTTTATACACAGACATAAGTTTTTCAACTGGAATGCAGGGCTGAGGTACTAATAATCAGACTTTAATAGAATAATAAATCACAAAAAAAGCTCCCAAATGTACACAAATCTAAATTAAGCATCTCTCTTTCTCAGTGTGTGTGTGTGTGTGTGTGTGTGTGTGTGTGTGTGTGTGTGTGTGTGTGTGTATGTGTGTGTCTTTCTCTTTGGTAACTGTTCTTTAACTGTTCTTTAACTATTCTTGGTAGAATGTGCTTAGTAGGGTTGCAACGGTATGATAACCATTTCAGAAAACATTACAGTATCTCATCTACTCTTAAAGAAACAAACTAATCTGTTTAACAAACTATTTATTGTAGCTGAAACTTGGAAATATCTTTAAAGACAGTTATGTATAAACTGTCACTTTAAAAAAGGAGCCAAAACATAAGGACCATATTTTGCACTGTGTATAAATATAAATAGTTCATAAACTTTTTCATAAGAAGTGTATATATGTATCTAGTGCTGCTCAACCAGCTAACACAAGAATGTGGAAGAACATTGCGAGAAAGTTCCATTTAGGTTATGTGAACGTTATGGTGTGGAGTTCTTGCTTGGTTATCAGAACGTTAGGTGTGAACATTAGGCTACAACGTTCTTTGAACATTCCCTTAATATTATTATTTTTATACACAAGGTGACAAACAGGGAACATTCGTTCATCGTTAGGCTAACGTTAGGTTGGAATGTTATATCTAGGTTTGTTCAAACTTTAGTCAAAACCTTCAAAGAACAATACCAGAACATTAGTTTAACGTTCTGTGTTACATGGGTAACATAGTATTAAGATGCTAGAAGTGATACTTGTACTGTTTATGTAGATACAAATATCTTCAAGCGTCATTTGCTTATGTTAAGAAAATAGGTGCACTGTCATTTTAAGAGCTAAGCTGGTTTCATCCCTCCACATCCTGATCTTTAGCACAATGCAGATGAGCAGCAATGTCCTTTTTGGAGAACAGTGGTTTTCTTATTGCAACCCTGCCATGCACACCATTGTTGTTTAGTGTTCTGATGATGAACTCATGAACATTAATACCAATGTGAGAGGGGCCTTAGAAGTTATCCTGGGGTCCTTTGTGAGCTCACAACTATTACATGCCAACAACTCTTTTTCTGAGGTCCTCAGAAATCTCCTTTGTTTGTGCCATGATACACTTCCACAAACGTGTTGTGAAGAGCAGACTTTGATAGATCTCTGTTCTTTAAATAAAACAGGGTGCACACTCACACCTGATTGTCATCCCATTGATTGAAAACACCTGACTTTAATTTCACCTTCAAATTGACTGCTGATCCTAGAGGTTCACATACTTTTGCCACTCAAAAATATGTCATATTGGATCATTTTCCTCAATAAATAAATGAGCAAGTATTATATTTTGTCTCATTTGTTTAACTGGGTTCTCTACCAGTACATTTACTTGAGTACTGTACTTAAGTACATTTTTTGAGTATTTTTACTTTACTTGAGTATTTCTTTTTTGGTGAACTTATGACTTTCACTCCACTACATTTCAAAGACAAATATTGTACTTTTGACTCCACTACATTTCTAGGAAGCTTGCCGTTACTCGTTTCTTTCGGCTCAGCATTAGGGTTTTTGTAACGTACGCGGTGCATTTGAGAAGACAGAGCTGAAAAAGGCTCGTGTTGCGTCGGTCACTGCCTCCACGCCGGTCGGTTTTTTTTTTTACTGTCTGCTTTCTCTTAGTTTGGCTGGTGATATAAAGTCAGTTGGAAAACTTTGCTCGGACTGAACGTGGTGCTTTTGAGAATACAGTGAACAAGGCTGACATATAAACAATACATATAGCAACTTCTGATCAACCCATATCAATTTCAGACTTCATATAATGTACAGATTTAAGCCCCACCCACTTCTGGTTAAACCATGCCCAATTCCGGTTTAGGTCCTGCCCATTCTGAGTACAGATAAGCATACAGATCATTTATATGGTTGAACAGATACAGATACAGATAGTGGTGTACTCACTCATCCCTACTGAAGTTTTACAGGTGGTGTAGCCTTTTTTTGCAGGGTGGTTCTACATGTCAATACATCATCAGGTGTTTTCAGCAAGTTACAAGGTTCTGTAAAAGCACTCAAAACAATACAGCAATGTACTTATATTAGAAAATATCATTTGTACTTTTGAATACTTGAGTATTTTTAAATGCATGTACTTTTGAATACTTAAGTATTTTCAAAAGTAAGTACTTCAGTACTTTAACTTGAGTAAACTTTTGACTGAGCAACTTTTACTTGTAGTTGAGTAAGTTTTGACCATGAGTATCAATACTATTACTTAAGTACTAGAGTTGAGTACTTTGTCCACCACTGCTTTTAGGACTTGTGTGAAAATCTGATGATGTTTTCAGTCACATTTATGCAGAAATATAGAACATTCTAAAAGGTTTGAAACACCACTGTATCTATCTATTGGTCTGTCTGTCTCTTTCCCTCTTTCCTTCTCTGTCAGTGTGTGTATGTTGACAAAAAATGTGAGATTTGTCTGAATCTTCTTCTGTGTGTGTGTGTGTGTGTGTGTCTGTGTGTGTGTGTGTGTTTGGATTGATGCAGTCATTTCCTTAGTGACTGAAAGCAAACATTCCTACTCTTCATAAAGGAAGTGACTCAATTCACTTTCTCTGTCTGTCTCTAATTCTCAATTCAGGGAGCTTTATAAACAGGAATAATAATAATAATAATAATAATAATAATAATAATAATAATAATAATAATAATAATAATAATAATATCAGTTTGAATATGACATTTTTTGTATCCAGTTGAAGGTTCATGACATCAGTCTTGACTTTTGGTTTAAATGATCTGGCTAACTGTGAAATCCTGCTTTGTGTATCATCACCCAAGTATGGAAGCCACGTCTGCCGAAAAACAAGCACTTTTCACAAGCACAAACATCTTTTTTATTATTCAGTGAATCACTGTTCGTATTATTGTCTAATCACTAATCAGTATTATTATCTCAAAATAACGACTTAATATCATTACTTAATATTTCCAAGTAATGTCTTAGTATCTAAAAATAACAATATCTCGACAAAATTATTTAATACCACAAAAATAATGGCTTAATATCTCCATTTTTGTTGCGCTGAACTCAAAAATAACATCTGTTTGTTTTTCCCACCTACTTTCAGACACGCCCCGCCCCCTGCTCTCTGATTGGCTGCTGAGTGTGAAGGTCAGGGTGTGGAGGAAAGTGTTTCTCTCGCTCTACTCTGGCGTGGTTCCAGTCGAGCTCGGATCTGATTGGATGCAGTGCCGTGGCTCCTCCTTCCCGTTGCTCTCCTCCTCCTCCTAGGCTCAGCTTCAACTGCTGGAAGAAGAAGGAGAAGAAGAAGTAGGAGAACAGGAGGAGAAAGTTATTGAGGAATAGTTGAGAAGAGCTGAGATTTCTGCTGCTGGAGGATGTGGTTCTGCTTGGGTTGACTTGCAAATAACAACAGATTTGTAGTTTTAGGCGCGAGAACCGGCCGTGATCTCCGCTGTAGTCCAGCTCGGCTCTCCGTCCACGCGCATGAGCTGCGCGCGTGTGCTCGTGCGTCGCCCGTGACCGGAGGGGACGCTAGCCGGTCATCCGTCTCTCCATCCATCCCTCCATTCGCGTATCATGATCCACCTCCTCGTGCCCCGGTTACTGCTCGCCTGGCTCACGCTCCAGCGGCTCGGCGGCGCCGGTGCTGGACCGGGACCTGGATTGGTGGCGGAGCGCGCCTCGGCCGCGCGCGAGCGCTTCAAGGTTGTCATTGCACCGCTGATCTGCAAGCGCACGTGCCTGAACGGCCACTGCCGGGACACGTGCGAACAGGGCAACAACACGACCCTGATCGGGGAGAACGGACAGTCCGCAGACACACTCACCGGACACGGCTTCAGAGTTGGTAAGCACAGTTGTTTGGGGGGAGTTTGGTGGAGGCTGTATTCAGGAATGGAGCCTCTTGATGCTGTGCTAAGAAATGGGGCCCCTGGATGCTGTGTTTAGGAATGGATCTCATGGATGCTGTATTCAGAAATGGGCCATCTGAATGCTGTTTTCAGGAATGGATGCCCTGGATACTGTGTTCAGGAATTGGCCCCCTGAATGCTGGATTAGGGAATGGGGCTCATGGATGCTGTGTTCAGGAATGGAGATCCTGGATCCCCTTTCAGTAATGCAGGATCCAGGGGGCAGATGTTGACCAAGAGTATTTCAGAATGATTAATATTGACTGAGAGTATTTCAGAGTGATGTGGTTTGAGAGTATTCCTGAGTGATTATTAATGATTAAGTGCTTCAGAGCATTATTGGTGACTCAGAATGTTCAGGTAAACTGTAAAGAGTTCCATTATTGAGTGTTTCAAACTGATTATTGATAAGTGAGTGTTTCAGAATGATTATTGATTATTGGGATTTTAAGAGAGTTTAAGGTATAGAGTGTATTTCAGAGAGATTATTGATGATTTACTGCATTTCAGTGAGTGTTCCTGACTTTCAGTGACTGATTTTAATTGAATGAGAGTGCCCCTACTTGATCTGTTTTGCTCACTCTGTGGCAGTAAATGGTGGAGTGGAGAGGTTGATTGCTTTTCTGCTACCTTCACCCTGTCACAGAGAGCTTTCAATCGGATTGGAATAACAGGAATAAGAGTGGAAAGATGAAGTGACCCATAATTTTCTCTGTCTGTAGTTTTCCTAGTCCATTCCCCAGCTTGGGATACAAAGTTTAGGAATATTGTAAAGTCTGTAAAATGTAAATAGAAATGTTAAAAGTGATACATTGTCAGCAGATGAAATAATGAAGTTATATAATTGAAGAAAGTAAAATAGTTAGATTTGGTGTTTATGTTTAGTCTCTCTGTCTCTCTCTCACACACACACACACACACACACACTCAGATTGTGCTGGTGGTGAGGTTTGGTGCCACAGAGTCTATGATCACACACATATACACCCCCCTGAACAGCAACTCATACTGGTTTAAGTGCAGATCTGTTTTTGTTCTTACTATCTCTCCTTCTCTAGCCATAGTTTCCACTGTAAGCTTAGTTATCTTACTGTCTTTAGATGAGGACAGTGGGAGGGGCATGTCAGACTTAATCTGTCCCACCGCTGTTATTTAAAGCCAGAGATGTCTGAGACAGAGGACTGAGGCTGTCGTAATAGAGCTCTGTGATCAGACGAGGAAGTTTTATTTTGCTTTCTTCTCACTCACAGTTATTTTCTCTCTTTCTCCCTTTCACTCTCTCTCACACACTCTCTCTCTCTCTGTCACTCTCTGTCCTTGTCTTTCTGTCTCTCACACACACACTAAGGCCAAGGTTGGAAAAGCAGAGTTTAAAATGACAGCATGGTCCTCTACTTTACTGTACGGTCCTGTGATTTGCTCTGCTATACTGTTCTTTACTGTCCATTACTTTATTGAACTATACTGTCCTGTAGTTTACTGTGCTGTATGGTCCTGTACTTTACTGTCCTGTAGTTTACTGTACTTTACTGAACTGAACTGCCCTGTAGTTTACTGGGTTGTACAGTCCTGTACTTTACTCTTACATTAAAGGGGTACTTGTACTTATATTAATTGGAATTGGATTAATGATTACCATTAGAGATGCTGCTGAAATAATTAATAGAAACTATGAAATGTTTCTAAAATGAAACTCTCAAAACATAAGAAAATTACTAAATACTACAACAAAAATAATATGTAATGGTTTTTGTGATTTTTTTTCAGCAGGGTTCTGTTGATTTTTAATGGCCTCTAATGGTCTCCACTGAAATGTCGTCGTAATAGGGATTATTGTAAATGTTATGAAATATGTTTTAATGGTCTTATGAGCTGTGTGACTCATAATTCAAGTTTACATGATCCAACTTCTCTATCATTTAAAGTTACTGTGACTTTAAGGTTGATATATGTAAATGAGCTCTGTTCTGATTGGCAGAGAGTAGCACTTCACTTTAAATGGGCTGTTGTTTGCTGAATAGGCGAGTGTATGCAAATGCACTGGTTTCTGTAACATCACAAAATGTATGAATTTATACTGACCTGGGGAGTGATTGATAATGTTTGGAAATATTAACAATACTTACATATTGCATAACTTGGACAATTTGTTTTTCCATGATATGGACCCTTTAAAATGTCTTTGTGTGAGCAGTGTTGAGTTGCACTTGGGAACAACTCGCAGTCCATTACAGGAATGAGAAAAACCTCCACTCATCTGTATAACACATTACCCAGCACATCTGAGTCTTCCATTGAGTTCTCATGGTTTCATTTACATAGTCGGAGTAAGCCAGCTTGCTCTGCTGTGATTGGAGATATATGGAGACATATGGAGAGGGGGGCCTTTCTCTGTGAGAATGATATGAGGAACTTCTGATGGTTTCTGACCTGTCATCACCCCTCGTTATTCCTGAGAGTTATTTGATTCTAAGCCTGTCACAATTATTACATTTCAGCTGACCATTAACTGGCCTAAGGGCTCTCGTCAAAAGTTAGGAATGGTTCATTTTCATTTATTATTTTTATATATACATTTGTATTTTATTTTATTTATCATTTTTGTTTGGGATTTTCAGATGACTTTTAGCTAGTTTTAGTGTGCAGTATTGGTATTCATTTAGTTTGTATTTTGTTTTTAATGTTTAGCATTATGATGGAAGCTGTGATAGCTGCTATAGTAATTGTGTCTATATAGTATAACTTGCCATATGAACAGTTATGTGATTATATAGTAAAACTTACTATATGAACAGTGATGTGTCTATATAGTATAACGTACTATGAGTAATTATGTGTATATGTAGTAAAAATACTATGTCAGTAATATGTGTTTATATAATAAAACTTACTATGTTAGTAATTATGTGTTTCTATAATATAAATCCATTAAATGCATCTAGCTCCTTATTTGAATTTCCTACAAGGCATTGGATTGTAACTGCTGCTTTATTTAAAGTGGAATAGGACATTTCTTAGTATATGAATTTCTTTGTATATCTGTACAATGCTAGTAAAGATGATTATGTTAAATACTGTATAGTTTTCTGAGCAGAACTGTAAGGTTGAAGGGTCATGCTGGATCAGTAATTGAGGGGGCGGATTGTGCTGACGTTGAGCTGCTGGTCCAGGCCGGGAAAACAAGGCTAAGTTTGCTACAGCTATAGCCTTCTCCACATTGTCTCCATTACTAGACGTTGACTCACCACCACCAAACACGCATCAGCGATTCCTCCCAAGGGAGGTGGGGGGGCTATTTTAAATATCACTTCTCACCACCCAATCACATTACCACACGGACGTGAGCCAAAACTGACAGACATGCGTTAGTGATCCATGACAGCCAGTTCTTAGCCACAGATGTTCAGTAGAGTCTTGCTTTAGCTCATTAACTTAGACTTCATGTGCTAATTCAGGTGTACTGGAGGAGTGATGAGCATAGAGGAGCCCAGATCTCCAAATATGGCGAAATGTATTTTATATTTAAGGCCAAATCCACCAACCCTCTAAATTAGACTTAAATAGTCTACACCAGTGAGTCATGTCGTTAAAAGCAGTGGGCTAATATTGTTAATATGCTGTTGGTCCCACCACCAAAACTGCTCCGGCCTACCAAGTTATGGACACTGCAACACCTCTGACGGTGTCCTGCAGTATCCAACACCAAAGACCTTTCCTTTACTTCATTTAATTTGAGGTGGAGCTGCTGTGATTGCTCTTCTTTCTGTTTTGGAGGCCACCGTTGGTACCTGCTGATGACTGGTAATGACTGGTTCTCTCTGTGCATCACAAAATCAAAATAATATAGCTATGCTCTCAAGCTGGAGCTGGAGCGACGCAGATGGGGGCGTGGTTTATTATTTTGCACACTAAGGGGAGCAATATCTGAACAACTTTGTTGAATTTCACGTTTTCAGACCTTGACTGCCAACAAAAACTGACAAGGTTTGTTTTATTTTACAGTTTGCGGGTTCAGGTTCTGAAATATAGGTTTCAGTACATCGGGTCAAAGTCTCAGTCTGCAGACGTCTCTGAGCTGGTTACAGGGGCTAACCTAACTCGACAGAGAGATGCCACTTAGCCATTCCCCCAAAAGCAGAAAATGATGGAGCTGTCCAGCAGCTCTGAGGTTTATGCTGAAGTGGCTTGTGTTTGGGTTGTGTGTGGATTGGTCAGCTGCATCTCCTTTTTGGCTTCCTACACAGAGACGGTGACAGAAAGACAGAAAGGGCAGTGTTTAGCATGGCCGTCAGTACACATCACCTAGCTTCTGTTTACTCTCTCTCACACACACACACAGAAAAATGTATACAACACTCACATACACACACATCATCTCCTCTAATTGCTCAGCTCTGTGTTTGAGCAGGTACTGTCACAACACAAGCACAGGTTGTGGTCAGTGTTTTCCCAGCTGTGGCCAAACTGGGAACTGACCCTGCACTGGCCTGAATGGCAGCGATGCTTAGCCATAAACATGGTCTTCTTGCACTAAATAGAAAAGAAAATGAACAATAAAATAAGAACATTTACTATTTAAAGATTTTTCAAATGTGTGTGATTAGACACTTTAGTTTTAGGTTAGTTTCAATTGTGTAGTGTGGCTTTCTGTTACACCATGGGTAGGAGGATTTTGGGGATCTGGCAAAGTTTGTATTAAAACTGATAAAATAGTTTAGCTGAGGAGGAGAGTAAACAGCTGGTGGACTGTGCATGATCAGGTGGAGAAGATGAACAAAAGCCAGCCGGCTGATGTTTTAGTAGCTCTGTGTGTGAACAGGAGAGAAGTCAGAACTGGTTTAGCACTAAACAATGTGTACAGACAAAGACACATCAAATCTGATCTGACTGGTCATGAATCAGATACGTGTTTGATCTAGGACCACATATGAGAGTGACTCAAATCTGATTTGAAGAGATCACACAGCCTTGAAAAATCTGATTTGACATGTTCATACATACATTCATCTGAGTCACATTAAGACAAAAAATCAGATTTTAGTTACTTCAGTAAGGTAATGTGAAGCAAAACGATAGATCACACACACACACACACACACTGTCACATCCCCGCCTGTCCCTCACCCATTTCCTCATGTCACGTCATCCTACAGCTCATGTCATCCCCATCACTGTAAGTCATTACATGTGTTGGTGTGTGTTAATGTTATTGTGTGGGGTAGCCTGTGTTTGCTGTAGTGTTCTTGTCTCTATAAATAAATCTGCTATCTGTTGAACAATCACCCTCAGCCGTAATATCACACAGTCTGTTTTGTTGTATATAAATACAGTATGACTATTAGTCTGCTGATTTGTTTTAATGCCAGTTTAAAATGACTGATCTGTGGTGTCTTCTGTTTAACTGTATTAGGTTGGTTGTTGAAACTGTTGCACAAACAGCCCCACTTCACCAGCCGCCACTGCGGTACAGTCCTGACAGAGGTTCAGTAATTGAGACAAGACCTCTCAGCAGTAACTCTCTGTCCTGCTGTGTGATTATCTCAGAAGTGAAGGCTCACTTTAATGGGATTACAGTGAAAATCTGGAACACTGGCATTGGTTCTCTTACTTATTTTAGCCGCGTGCTTTGTTCTAATAAGCACGATGGGCACAAAGATGTTAACTAAGTGTGCAACATGGTGATTTTCCTCAAACTCAGAAAGTCTTTTTAAGCACAGTGAAAGTTCAATGAGTGCATTTGAAGAAAGTGCGGCCAGAATCGTAATTTACTTCAAACCCAAATGTCAGCCAAGACGTGTTTGTTGTCTAAAGTTTGCTCCTGTAGTTTTGCACTGCTTACAATGATGTAATGTGACTACCCTGGTTGTTTGATGGTGTCTGATAGTATTAGTTTGGTACATTCAAAAATAACAATATTTGGCAGTACTCTTTAAAAATACGATGGTAATATTATTTTTGTACACATACATTGGTACCACCATGGCTGCATGATGGTATCTGATGGCATTACCATGGAACATTCATATACTATGGCATTTAATAACACAGGTTTGCCTGATGGTATCTGATGTTAGTACTCTCATTGTATATTTTATGCTATTACCAGGGTACTTTTTATATTTTTAATGTCATATTTTTATGGTATTACCACTGTACTTTTATGGTATTGACATGTTAATTTTTGTAAAATAAATAAATAAAAAGCTAACACAGTGGAAGCTTATACATACATACACATTATACTTATATAGCGCCTTTCTAGACACCCACGCTTTACAATTGACACACTTCATATATACACACACTCCGGTGAGAAGCGGCAGCCAGTCGCGCACAGCGACCGTCCACCTGGAGGACTGCATCGAGCACTAGGGGGATCACCCAGAACAGAGTGCCAACCATATCTGGGCATACATACACACCAGGGTAATTTTAAAGTATCCAATCCACCTGATCTCCATGTTTTTGGACTGTGGGAGGAAACCAGAGTCCCCGGAGGAAACCCACGTGCACATGGGGAGAACATGGAAACTCTGCTCAGATGTGGACTCGAACCCAAGACCTCAGCGCTGAGAGGCAAATGTGCTAACCACTAAGCCACCGTGCCGCCCATTTTTATGTATAGAAATGAGCATCATTCATGCATAAAACTTCACACACTTGCCTCCAAACTTGTCAAACTATGAAACTGTGTCAAACAGACTACCACTGTGACTTCGGGCACTTGAGAACATTCTGTTATCTACAAAAATGCAGAAATATTTGGAGAAAGTCGTAAAGCTGCTGCTTCTGTGCTTAGCTACATTACAAACCTTTAACACATTTTCTGTTTCGTCTTCAACTGTATAATGCAGCTTAATGTCCATGTCCATTGTTTTTTCCATTTTGTACATTTTTATTAGTTACATTAGCTAAATTAGCATAACAGCTGCAGTAGTCTTATAGCTCAGCTTTTGATTTGGCCACCCAGAGTCACATGACCTTTGTGGTGTCTGGTGTTTACGTGACATTTACTGAAATATCTTCTTGTTTTTGACTCAGACATCATGCAGTCCTCTGTGCTAACTCTGGAAATTGCTGTATATTTCGTAAAGAAGGGTGTGTAGTTGTTTTGTTTCTGCTCATTCTCATTCTGTGGTAAGTGGTAAACCCCAAAAGCCTCTCGTCTTCTCCTCGAGTGCCCAGGCTCGGCTTCGAGTGATGTCTTCTCTTTCTCTTCATTCTCTCATTCTGGCCACTCTTTCACACACACATGTGACATACTTCCCTTCTTTATTTAGGGTTCTTTTTAGGGCCTCATTTTTTCCCTAGCTGTGATTCTCGTTCTCTCTTTTTCTCTTTTACTCCACCTCCTTTCTGTCCTTTCTCTTTCTGTCCATTACTTATTAATCATTCTCTCTCTCTCTCTCTCTCTCTTTCTTTCTCTTTCTTTCTCTCTCTTGCTGTCTCTCTCCCACTTTCTCTCTCTCTCTCTCTCTCTCTCTCTCTCTCTCTCAGTATCTAAGCCTTGTGCATCCATGGAAAAAGTTGTAAGCCATGAAAACTCAGCCTGAGTGTGGAAAACCAAGTAGAACAGATGAGAAATATGCCTCTGTGTGTGTGTGTGTGTGTGTGTGTGTGTGTGTGCGCGTGCATACAGACTCTTAGACAAGTGTTCTGCTCTAAATGAGATGCCGTGGGTGTGCTGGGTTGCTGTGTCATCAACCTCTATCATAGGCTGTATTTAAAGTCTTTATGAGAATGAACTTAGAGTTTCAAACACACACACACAACTCTGATTGGCTGATCCACTGCCAGCTTCTCTAGTTCAGATCTGGAGCTGTGATTGCAAACAAACACTCAAATTCAATAGTCACCTAATTAGTCCAGCTGCTTCTGTAAAAATACATCACCAAAATGTATTATGTCACAATATACTAAGCATGCAATGTTTAACTCTAACAACTCTAACAAACTCTACAACATACAACCCACACTACAAGTCAATAGTCACCCAATCCAGGCTGTGACATTACGGCAAACAGGCCAGTGTTGCAGATTATTCTGCCTGTATGTGAAATTGTAATTTTTTGTGTTTCACACAATTTTCCAGTTATCCCAGACAAATTCAAC
Source organism: Crenuchus spilurus (assembly GCA_036984385.1). NCBI lineage: Eukaryota > Metazoa > Chordata > Actinopteri > Characiformes > Crenuchidae > Crenuchus > Crenuchus spilurus. The sequence continues at coordinate 45,453 of BRDA01005576.1, read as the reverse complement.
CAGTCACAACATTTGCTATTTAGTTCAGAACTGGAGCTGCTAATATTGCTAAGAAACATTAGAACTTAGTAGTCACCCAAAAGTGTGTGTGTATAGATATATATATGCCCAAACCTTCCCTTAAAAACATCCAGGTAGCACCTCACAAATGTTACTGCTTTAGTATAGGACTGAAACTGTGAGGCTAAAATGTATAATAAATACTACAAATAAATAGTCACATTAATAGCAATGTATATGGTCATATCAAAATATTATGACCACTTCTGGCTTGGAATGAACTCGGCCTGGGAGGTCGCACATGTCATGCGACAGGGTTTACAGCAGGTATAAATAAGTGAGCACACCAGTCAGCTGTAGAGGTAAAACCATCATCATGGGCAAAGGACGTGATGTGACTGATGTTCATGATAATAGAGTACCAGGTGAAATATGCTGGAGGCAGCGTCTCTGAAACCAGTAACTTTGTGGGATGTTATAGAGCTGCTGTAGTGAAGGTGAACTGAGAATGGACTTGTCATACATTGAGCCTCTCAACAGCATAACAGGGGGGCCTCATGGAACATTGATGCCTGAGGGGTTACTGAGCAAAACACCACAGTGTATCAGCTAACCTCTATAATGAACACAGGAATATTTTGGGGATCACCATTGAGTGAACACTCTGAGCCAAAGGTGGTTATTCCCAGTATTAGGTAGGTGGTCATAATATTCTGATATGACTGTGTTCATCACCATGGACTGAAGAGTGAATGATAAATTGTGGTACGATTGTGACCATGTTATACCAGTATTTACCTCATACTTTACAGGTAGACTGGTGTATCTTCATTTCTGTTATTCGTTTGAGAGCTTCTGTAAGGTTATAGGTTATAGTGCCTTCCACCTTCCCTCTCTCTCTCTCTCTCTCTCTCTCTCTCTCTCTCTCTCTCTCTCTCTCTCTCTCTCTCTCTCTGTTTATTGATATCTAACTCGCCTGCTATCTAGGCCAGTTCATGTGTTTGTGCAGGTTTTAAAGGGGATTTCTCCAAGGCCTTTCAGTCTCACTCCCAACCACAACCCCCCGCCTCCCCCCAACTTCAGTTTAGCAGGAAAATTCCTACCAGCTTCAGTAAAAACAGAGCTAAAGGAAAGATTTAGTCCTGATCTAGGCTGCAGAGAACCTCACAAACACAATGAGAAAGGAAATGTGTAGTTGTAGAGAGGGGTCACTGCTGGGGCAGTTATGAGGGCAGTACTGAAACCTTCCCAAACACATGGTCTCGTTTTCTCAGCATTAGCTTCAACCGTAGAGGAAGAGAACAGTTATTTACAGTCTCCATTAGGAACTGCAGACATCCCAGCATTCACTTGTGGCGCTTATAAACAGGACTCACTCATGAGTTATTGTTAAAATTCTGAAAATACAAAATTATGGTGTTGGTGTTGTTGGTCTAGTTGGTGACTGTGTTGTTGTTGTAGTTGTAGTTGGTGATTGATGTTGCTGGCAGTGGTGTTGTTGGTCTAGTTGGTGATTGTGTTGTTGTAGTTGGTAATTGGTGTTGCTGGCAGTGGTGTTGTTGGTCTAGTTGATGATTGTGTTGTTGGTGTAGTTGGTAATTGGTGTTGCTGGCAGTGGTTGTGTTGGTCTAGTTGGTGATTGGTGTTGCTGGCAGTGGTGTTGGTGGTCTAGCACTAGCAACGCGGAGGTTTTTTG
>BRDA01005576.1:0-14040 GCA_036984385.1 Crenuchus spilurus | reverse complement strand
TAAAATATTAGATGTTGGCACCTCCACATCATTGCATTCAGTTTTTATTCACAATTTGTTTAGTGTCCCAACTTTTTGGAATCCGGTTTGTACTATACTTACTTATCCTCAGAGTCCAGTTTGAAGTCCTATTAGGATTAGCAGAAGAACAAAAAAGGACCAATGCTACTGTAGTTGGTAGTAGTGGACATTTACATGTTTGAACAGATTTAGCCTGTCTCAGGAATCAACATTGTTTATTCTCACACACATATCTCTCTCTCTCTCTCTCTCTCTCTCTCTCTCTCTCAGAGGGAGACAGTTCAGAGGAAGACTCAGATGAGTGTAGCTGTGCTAACGGACGGTGCGTGCGCTCATATCTGGGTACTATGTGTGAGTGTAACCTCGGCTTCAGACTGGATCATTCCCGAACGCGCTGTATAGGTAAGTACACATACACAAAGACTTGATCTGTGTATTCATCTGTCCTGTTTTTCCCAGCATCATTCTGTATCTTGGCTTAAGATTCAGCCGTTTTTAGTACTACTTAACTGTTTAGTAATTCAAAATATTTAGTGTTGGAATTACACCATATACCAGGCCAGACTAGAAGTCTGTCTGGAAAAACCCAAAATGACCTTCTGGCTAACACCCTCCTACTCCCACTCCAAAATGCCAGAATGGCACTTGAATGACAACTGATCGCAAGGAGACCTCCCCCTGGACTGATTGATTGTCAGTGAACCTCCCCTGAGTGAATGATCCTTGAATGCCAATAGACCTCTCCTCAGAATTATGCTGGGGGGACCCCATGTTAGGGGACCTCACCCCAAAGATGACACTCAATTTTTGGGACACCTCCCCCCAAAATGACACTTGATTGCCAGGAAACCTCCCCCCTAGAATGATGCTCGATTGCCAGAAGATCTCAAAAGTCAAAAAGTCAACAAAAGTTTTATCAAGTTCAAATTCAACACAGCTGTCTACCATTAGATTTTAGAGCACTTCATGCTTCCATCTGCTGACAAACTTTTCGGACATGCTGATTTCCTTTTGAATCAAAACTACTACTGACCATAATATTACTTTGCTTGATTGCCAAGCCAACTCATGAGTCATAAGCCACACTGATCACCATTAAAAACAAAATAAATATCACAATATTCTGATTTTTTGTTCTATGACTGTGCACCAAAACCATCTGAAATGTGAATGATGTCATGATATGAGATGCCATAAATCTACTGTATCTGTTCTTCTTCCTCTGCATGCAGATATAGACGAGTGTGTGGAGCGAGGGATGCGGCTGAATCTGTGTAAGAACGCTCGCTGTGTCAACACAATGGGATCATTCAAGTGCGCCTGCAAACATGGATTTGTACCCACACGCAGACCCAACGTGTGCAGGCAGGCCAGGGCATCGTAATAACACCATAGTCACACATAAGCAGTAAAGACACACATAGTCGTCAGGCATACACACACAAAAAATAAACATACACACACTCGTTCTCATCCACCACCCTGCAGATCTCTGTGGTCAAGAACAAATTCCTAATTCTTCTGTTTTCAGTTATTTTTTTAATTCAGTGATTTTAATTGAAGTATGGTCAGTTGTTTATAGTAATAGTGTATTGTTGTTGTTATTGTTATTTTAGTTTTTTATGTGTTGAAACATTTTTCCCTCCCCATCCTTGAGTCCTTTTTGCACAAGTTCAGTCATATCTCTCTGGATGTGGGACAACCTAGTGTCTTTTTTATATGAGATGTAGGATGTCAGAAATATGATTTCAGATGTAATTCTCTTAAAGAAATAATTCACCAGAAATCATATTTACACAGTTTTCACACTTATATCAAATGTAGTCAAACAACTGAGAATGTTTGGAGTCCAAAATTTGTTCATTAGTTTAGAACTGCTGAAAAGTCCACTTCTTATAGAACACAATCTCATTAGAAATCCATTATATATGTCTACTAGAAACAGTCAAGTCATCCATTAAACCAGTAGGATCCTTTACATTTTGAAGTCAAACCATCACAAAAACCACTACATATCTTTACTTACCTTTAGGCACCAATACAGAAACAACAGAAATGGCTTCTGTCATGTTTTTAGCAGGAAAAGCAGGTTAAAGTTGCTAATCACAGGACTCAGTAGTCAAATGAACAGTCCAGTTGTTTCATCACCAAAACATCTTTCAAACATCATTCACATCTTAATGAAGGTCCCACAGACTAAGACACAGTAGGACTAATATTGTCTGCCATGCATGCTCATAGCAGTGAGTTTTTTTCCCTTCATTTTAATAGTTCGCAATAGTGTCCTAAAGAATATCTACTGGTCTGTGAGGAGCAATCATTTTTACCACCAAAAAGTAACAAGCAATATTTATTATGTATTATTATGTCATTATTTTTCTTTGTTTCTATAAAGTTCACCATGAGTTGAACAATCATTCTGCTTTGTAGTCCCCAAATGAAGCAGTTTATGTTCCATAGAGCAGCTCCCCCACAACCATGTTAGGTTTAGTACAATTGCTGATACATCCAGGTTACTAGGTCTCAGTATAATGGTTAACGTGAAGAAGACATATTCCTCCTTTAATTAAGATCTGTATGAAGTTTGAGTAGACTGAGAATTTAGTGATCTATTTTGATGCGCTGTTTAAGTGACTACTGAGTTACCAACATCAGCGTTGAATCTGCAGTTCAATACTAAAGAAGAAAAATTTGGATTGCAAACTTGACTTGGCTGAAGGACAACATCTGAAAAATATAAATTGGGTAGATATTATTTCTGGTTGAGCAATTCCCAGAGAAGTTGCCAAGAAAATGATGCCATTTAAAAATGTTTTTAAATCATCAGCTCATTTATTAATAACTGGGAGATAAACTTTTTTTCAGCTGTTATGTATGCTGCATCGGTTGTTCAACACTGAGGGTTGAGATGTTTTTTTAATGTATACTGTATATGCTTCAGTTTGAATACAGGACCTCAAAGGGTGCTTGTTATCTTTGATTGTATTAAGCCATATTCTTCATTGGACATAAAGATACTTGCTAGTAGTGGACAATCTGAGACCTAATTTACAAGTGTGCTTAAAGTTTTGTTGTTGTTGTTGTTGCGGATACAAAGTAAGCAAGCATTTGATTTGTTGAGGTCTCCATTATGTGTCATTGATTATGCTGCAGTTGTAGCTTAATAACTACATAACTCATCCCCCAGATATGATTACTGTCTCAGTTTTACAGAGGAGAACTTCTCCTGAAGGTCATAGAACATGGCGAACACTCTGTTGAGCTGATATTAGCATTAGCACAAGAACAGTCTTAAATTACTAGTTTGGGAGAAAACATTTACACTGTTCTCCCTTTACTCCAGTGCAGTTGATTCTCTCAGTCAAGTTTGGTGACTGATGTTTGCTTCTATTTTTTTACACTTAAGAACAAAATACAGGCTTTAACGTGGCCTACTAGTGTTTCTACCATCATTCCCCTAGTATTGGCCATCTCCCAGTTTCAGTCGGTTCCAGGTATTCTTTCCTCTCTCACTACATTAAAAAAACTCAAGCTCCTTACTAGGACTTCTAATCTTTCTTCTTGCAAAAATTTACATCCAACAACAATATTTAAGTATATCTAACAATGTTGTAATTTTGTGCATGCTAAATTGTATGGAAATACAAATCAATTTCCATTTGAGTATTTTAATATTTGAGTTAAATATTTGTCTCTATGTAATCTTAGTGTTTCTCTGAGGTAAACATTTTGTAAAAAAAATAGCTTAGCATCTCTATGAGGTAAACAGTTTGTAAACGTTAGCTTAGCATCTCTATGAGGTAAACAGTTTGTAAACATTAGCTTAGTATCTCTCTGAGGCAAACGTTTGTAAAAATTAGGTTAGCTTAACATCTCTCTGAGTTAAAACTGTGGTAAACAGTTTGTAAGAGTTAGCTTAGCTTTAAATTGCTTTGAGGTAAACCGTTTGTAAGTTAGCTTAGCTTACTGTCTGATACAGTTTGTAACAGTTTCCTTAGCTGAGCATCTCTTTCATGTAAACCGTTTGTAAAAGTTAACTTACAGTCTCTCTGAGGTAGTAAGTCTCTCTGCACTGATACTGGGGGACCTCTATTATTTTAGCAAAGTTCACATCAAGGTAAACATAAATGTAATTTAAATTAAATTAAATAATGGACATTAAGTACACATCTCTACCAAATAATATTTATTTGGGTGAATAAAGTGCTGTTATTTATTTAGAAATAGTTGATATTTCAGATTTTATCAATTGAGATGGCTGATAATAGGGGGCAGCTCTATACTTTTGTCATTTTTTGTAGGTTGCAATATGTCTCACAGTGTCAGAAACCACATAAGCAAGTCTATTTGAGATTTCTTTAAAATATTTGCATAATTTCATTCAGTCATATAATTTAAGTAGCAGATTATGCAATGCTATTTGTTTTGGTTTCACTTTCAGTATATGCTAGCTACATTAGCCTTGTAGGGACAGTGGAAAAAAAAACATCAGACACCAAACATTGTCTTGAGAGATCGGCTACTATTTGGTGTAAATGATGGGGAAGTTATGTAATAAGACTTTTTGTCCAAGCTATCAGTTTGCTATTAATTTTGGAATGTAGAAAAATGAAAACCTCAAACAGCTTAGCCTAAAATTTATTTGCTTTTTTGATATAACAAATCTTTGTGTCATATTTATTTTTCCCCTTACAATTTTGTAATTATCTGTCAAATAATGTTTGCCATACTGATGAGGTTGTACAGTCTGAAAGTTTGATGTAAAATAGACATGACTGGACCTAAGAGGTCACTTCGGAGGGACTTTAAAGACAAATAAATGGAAAATTGCTGGTGACCTGACCCTCAGTGGAAGCAATTTCTGGATCAGAGATGCTTTTCTGCCACAGAACAGAACAATAAATCTGAGATGAAGTGAAACCCATCCAGTTGACTGTTTTTATTCCTTCTTTTGTTGATGGTATGACTATAAAAAAGAGTCTTGAGCCAATATCCTACATTTTTCTTGTAGTAATTCATGAGGCTCACTTTTGATGTTTATGTACTAAAACCAGTCATAATTCATGTTTACGCGATAATTTTCCAACCCTATTGTTAAAATACCTGTGCCTTTAAGACTGATATATGCAAATAATCTGATTTCTGTGGCATCATGAAAAATGTACAGTGGAACCTTGACTTACAAGTGAATCAACTTATGAATTTTCGAAGATATGAACCATCGCTAGGGTTGCCACCCGTTCCGTAAAATACAGAATCAACCATATTGTTAAATTAAAAGTTCCGTATTGAATCGATACGGGACGCGCTTTGTTCCGTATTTTTACCAAAGGGGGTGAACTACGGTTTGAACTGAGACAGAACGATATGTGTGAATCTGCTGCTCTCTCTCACCCTCTCTGTCCTGTTGCAGCAGTGTGTTCTGTCATGTTGCAGCAGTGTGTGTGTGTGTGTGTGTGTGTGTGTGTGTGAGTGATGTGTGTGAGTGTGTTGTTGACGAACGAAACTGCTCTTAGAGTCGATTCTTTGAAATGAGCGATCAGAGCCGACCCGTGTCTGGGAGCCAGATTTGTTTTCCCCCTGTAGAAGTCGCATGGGATTGGTCAGTTACACCATGTATGGTGGGGGTGTCGCTATATTAGTATTAAATATAATTGTTATAATTGTTGCATACACACACACACACACACACACACACACACACACACACACACACACACACACACACACACACACACACACACACACACACACACACACACAAACTCTCTGCATATGATGAACAAAGACACAAGTTTAAATAAATGAATGTGCATATAAAAATGAATAAATAATTATACACAAGTAATTGTACAGACAAAAAATAAATTAATAAATACATTTTGTCATGAAAAATGACATGTAAATATATAAGAGGAATCTATTACACTTCCATGCATAAAATTATTTGACTCACTTTTGAAATCCAAAACAGACAACAAAAATTCACTGAAATATGGTCATCAATATGGAAAGTGTTGGAGAATATGTGATTTTTCTTTTTGCATGATACATGTACTACTGCCTCTATTGTAACCATAATTTACTTATTTTACTTTATTCTGCCTATTGTGAAATATGAGACCATGTTGCCGTGAGATACATATATATATATATATATATATATAATTCTTTTCGTTTTCTTTTTGTTCTGTTCTTTCTGTAAAATGCAAAACTCTATAAATATATAATTTAGAAAAATTGTTGTTTTTACATTTCTACATTTATTTCATTTCATTCACTGTTGAATTGATATTATTTTATTATTAGCTTAAGCTAAGCAGCAAAATAAATAAATAAATAAAAAAGTCTTTCAATTTGGCAGCTGTAAGAGGTATTTTAAGTAAGCCAAGCCATAAAAGCCCATCACTAGTGTGAGTCATGACCAATGAAAGCTTTGTCTGCATTGCTAAGATACACTTGAAAATGGTGCACGATTTTAAAAAATAGCATCTACTGAAGGCAATTTTAGTCCACTTTATAATGTTTCTCTGACAGAGTAAGACCTTTTAGGTGCAACATTCAAGCCAAACCCAACCCGCAACGGAATGCCCCCCCCAAATATACTCCAACCCCAAACACCCCAACCCCCCCAACACAACTCCCCCACCCCCACTCCAAAACCCAGCCGGGGTGTCCCTTATTTCAAAATCTGAAAGGTAGCAACCCTAGCCATCGCTCAATAGTTTTTTGCTTTATGATCTCAGTTATGAGCGAGCAAAATTACATTTACATTTTACATTTACATAATTTGGCAGATGCTCTTATCCAGAATGATGTACAACAGTATTTTGTTTCCATTAAGAGAATCATCTCTGCTACTACCGACAGGTTAGACTCGAGACCACTCTTCAGTTCAGACACTGTTAGCTCAAAATTATTACTAATTCCCTAAAGATACACAATTTTACACAATATAAAAGCATTACAGTACATTACAATAAGAGTTATAAACTAGTGCTTGCTTAAGTGTTCAACAAAGAGATGGGTCTTCAGTCTGCATTTGAAGACTGAGGGACTGCATTTCGAACAGCCAGTGGAAGTTCATTCCACCACCTTGGTGCAAGGACAGAGAAGAGTCTTGATACTATCCTTCCACATGTCTTGAAGGATGGTGGACCATGCTGAAAGCTCGAAAGGTTCAAGATTCAACTTGAGACTTGACCATTGCCATTACATAGGGAAGTGCCATTTTTTGCTTTGTAGGAGAGCATCAGGGTTTTGAACAGGGACGTTCATGCTGGAGAGGTGTGTATACATATGAAATTTGTCACCCAGAGGGTGGAGGTTGTGGGTGCATGTGCGTAAAATGATAGAAGAGATGAAAGCTAGTAGGTCAGGAGAGACAAACAAGAGGTGTGTGGATGGTATGGGATCCAGTGGGCAAGTTGTTGGGTTTCTGAATCCAAACCTGCTGAAAAGATTGTGAGGTTCTGATGCTGATGCTTCCAGTTTCCCCCTAAAGAAGGCTGTTTTTGCAGATTACACTAGGTGGCCCAGAGCGCATTCAGTTCATGTGGTTATCTTGTCGTGCAAGCATCTCTGTTGTTTTGCTATTGCCATTTTGTTTATTTTATCAGTGCTGAGAAGAAGAAAAGGATGATGTCTGTAAAAACTTGGTCTCTTGAGTATGAGTTCCCGAATACACATGCAAACACGTTCTGCATGTTTTTTTACAAGAGACAATATGGCCAGGCATAATCAACAGAACAGCAGCAGACTGGTTAGCTCAGTCAGTGATTGTACACTTTAATAATAAATCAAGATCATAATTTTTAACCAAATGATCTACAATGTCCTTGAATATAAAGCATGTAATCATTGAAAAACATGAGCGAGGTGTGAGTGTTGCATAGTGTGACATTAAATGTAGCAAGAAAGTTAAGTTACCTCTGCCAGCATCTTCGTGTGATCTTCAGTGTAAATACACTTAATTAAAACTGTTTTTTTTTTTTGCATTCTCTTTTATTATATATTAGTATTATTTTATACATTATTTTTATTTATAAAGTCAAATTTTCTTATTTAAAAACACATAACTAAAACAACTGGGGTGCGTTTCCTGAAAGCGATTGATCTTAGTAATTTACGAATAACTTTTAAGAACGACGTAACTTTTTTTTTTCTCCGACTGTTTTCCTAAAGCCTTCTTACACAGTAAATCTGCCAGTGTTAACTCAGCACTATTAGAGTTAAATTAACACTGATGGTGTCAAAATGTAACACTGTCAGTGTTCATTTAATTCTAATAGTGTTGATTTATCACTGGCAGATTTACTGTGTATCTTCCAAACTTACGAACGAGTCCCTAAGTAGCACTTAGTTGACTCTGCCCTCGTGTCTGCGTCAAATACGCTCGGCCAGTCGAAAACTGAACCACCGATTTACACACATTTCTTCATTATTAAGCCACAAAAGTATCGTTATGTAAACAATAATTATAAAACCAAACATCAAAAAAGTATTTAAACTACATACATGCAAAAAAAAAAAATATTTCACTTGCAGTTGCTGTCCATCGCATGCCAAGCCTACCTATAAATAGGCAAATCCTCTTGGTTATGTGTCCATGATTGATCAGTGAATTTGATTGGTTAAGAGTTGACAAGCTTAGTAGGCCAATTTGTAACCATTGCTTGGGACACAATACTTTTTTTTTTTGGGACACAATACTTTTAGACACAATTTACTACTATGACTGTTACACTGGAAAAAAAACCTTTGCATTTATGTAATTTATATGTGTATATCAATAAATAATATATTGTACTTTAAGCAATCTTAGTTTTTTATTCCGTGAAAACAATACTTTCAACTTAATAAGTACATGTATGTGCAGTATTGAACTAAGGACGCTGACTCTAATTTACGTGACGCAATTACGCTTTCAAAAGAATGTTAAATGTTCATGTATTCTTGTTTGTATATACACGCGTGTGCTGAGTGTTGCGTTTTTCAAAGGATGATCAGCGGCCTCTTTTGTTTTTCAGACAGAACTACATGTGAACTTCAAGTTCAGAACAACTTGGTGAGTTACGAGAGGGTCAGACACGTAGATTTACGAACAAGTTTAAGTACGACGTGGGTTACGAAGGCTTTCGGGAAACACTCGTAAATTTAAGAATGTTCGTAAGTACTAGGTTACAAAGTACTTAGCATTAAGAACGTTTTGGGAAATGCTCCCCAGATTAATAGAATTTCAATAAATTTTAATGGGGAAATTTAATTTAACATATGAGTAATTTAAGTTAAGAGCTGTGTCGCTCTTAAATTTTAAAGTTAAATTGTAGGTCAAAGTTCCACTGTACATTTTAAACTGGCTGTTTATCTGCTGTTTATGTACTGCATATACATTATGGACTGGGCAGTGAATGGTACATTTTGAAACAGTGTTTACCTAAAATATCAAACTTTATAAACTTCCTTTATTACAAAATAAACAAGAAAATTTGGTTATCTATGATATAGACCCTTATATTGATTCATTTATCAGTATTATATAATTGAAATCTTTAACATCATCATCTACACAATAATGTGGAGTCATTAAATAAGCCAGCATATTACCCGCTTTTTCTTTTTAAAGATACAGGACATTTGGGGCTGTTGCAAAAGCTGGTTTGTCTGGGGTATAGCCCAGATATTATGCTCATTCAAATATTGTATTGGCTCAAAAGGTGTATTCCTGACCAGGTATTCCAGATGACCAATACAATGCTTCTTTTCACACACATGGCTTTTGTAATAGTGAAATTTAAAGTTCATAAATTGGCACAAAAATTATGTTTAACAATTATATTGTCTTATGCTCTATTGGGATTGGATTCTTTTTCAGTGGGATGTCTCAAATTAACATTAAATTTTACATATCTCTCAAATCTGTATGCCAGTAAATTACTGCAAGGCAAGCAAGTTTCTAGTGTTTTATATTTTTTATGAACCAAGATAATGACCTCCTATGAGAAGGTCTCTAGTGAAACATATGCTGAGAGACCAAATACAGCAAGTAGCAATGGACACAAATCTTTCAAATCCACAAAAAGAGTTTGGTGAAAATTCAGCTTGTAACTCATGTACATTTAATCCCATCCATATAGGGCTTTATTAGTCTGGACAACTTAAGCCAGAGGTGTCAAACTCCAGTCCTGGAGGGCTGTCCAGCACAATTTGGTGATTTCTCTGCTGCTGAGTTGAATCAAGTGTATTTGATCAGGAAGATCACCAAACTGCAAGAATCCAGCAACCCATGACTGGAGTTTGACACCCCTGACTTAAGCACAAACACCAAAAGAACTGATGCTGTCCTGCTTCCTGTCTGTGAATACTCGGTAGCCTTCTTTAGCACCTTGTAAAAATGGCTCTCAAAAATATCATATATGTGCCAAGTGTGCTGACAGCCAATAGGATAATTAGAGTCATAGCAACATAAAAATGTAGATCAACAGGTAGGTACGACTTTGTCGTATTACGATGTACAACAGGCTTCTTTGAGGTAGTTTTGTTTGTAGTTTGTGTATTGTTGCGTCTACGTTTCCCCTGTTCTGTAACATGTGCAGGTGAACCAGGTGCATTTAGCAGAATTGTTGGTTTGCTCATGTTCACAGTTGTGTGTTTATATGAGGATAAATTACTGCCTGTCTTAGATGTGTTTGTGAAATATGTAGGTTTTAGGACTGTAAATGTACTTGTCTTCTGTGGAGTCTTTAGGTTTGTTATTCCTGTTCTTTGTATTGATGCTTCATTGTGCTTAGTTGTCCTTACTGTTCTTCTTGTAGTTTGAACTTCTCCTGATGTTAATGTTTTTGATGTTCCTGGTGTATTTGGTACCACTTCCATTGTTTGTTTTGCTTCACTTGGAGCTAGCTCCTTTCCACTGTTTCTTGTTGGACTGATTAAGGTTGATGAGGTTTTTTGGGTTCCTGTGCCAAGTGTATTTTTCATATCTTCAGTCGTAATTTTTAGTACTGCTGTCATATTTGGAACCTGTCTAACTGTAGTTGCCTGTAAGGTTGCAGTGGTGATTTGTACTTCTGCGCTTGTAGTTGCCTTTTCTCTTGTATCAGTATTTGGTACCTGTCCACCTGTAGTTGCCATTGGAACAGTATTTGATATCTGTCCACCAATATTTGCCTTTGTTGTTTCCTCTCCACTTATATATGTTTTCACAGTTGAATCAGTAACTTGTACCTCTGCACCTGTACTTGTTTTCACAATTGTAACAGAAGTTGGTAACTCTGCATCTCTAGTTGCTTTTGCAAATGAGTGGGTATTATGTATGTCTACATCTACAGTTGCCTTTGCAGTATTTGATACCTTATGACCTACAGTTGTTTTCACAGTTGAATGAGTAGTTGATACCTCTGCACCTATAGTTACCTTTACTGATGCAGGGGTATTTGGTACCTCTACACCTGTAGTTGTTTGTGCTGTTGCAACAGCATTTGGTACATCTACAGCTGTAGTTGCCTTTGTTGTTGTAATAGTAATAGTTTCCTTAACATTTGAAGCAGGAGTTGGTATCTCTCCACCTATAGTTGCCATCACAGTTGAAACATTAGTTGATACCTCTGCACCTGTAGTTGCCTTTGGAACGGTAATTGATGCCTCTCCAGCTGTTGTTGCTATTGCAGTTGTATTTGATACCTTTCTGCCTGTAGTTGGCTTTACAACTGCAGTGGTAGTTAGTACCTCTCCATCGGTTGTTACCTTCATGATTGCAGTGTTAAATGGTACCTCCTCATCTTTAGTTGACTTTCCTGTTGCAAAGGTATTTCGTATTTCTCCACCTGTAACTTTTGGAACAGTCTCTCCACCTGTAGTTGCCTTTGCTGTTGTATCTGTATTTGATACCTCTCCAACTGTCTGCACATTCTCCTCTTTTGCAGTTGTAGGTGTTTTTCCAGCCTCAGTAACCATTAAAGGGGATTCAGATGTTTTGACTGTGGTAGTTGTATCTGTTTCTTGTGTTGCATGTGTTTTGACTGTTGAGTTGAGTGTGCTGATTATTATTTCAGATGTAGGTTTGTCTTTCATTATAGATGTTTCCACATTTTCAACAGTGGTCAGTTGTGAATCAGCTGCTTTTGGCTCTCCAGACAGAATAGATGCTACTGTGCCATCTGCATTTGTTCTTGTATTTGTAGATGCTGGTGTTCCATGGTTTGAGATTGCTATTCTAGCTGCTGTTGTGTCTCCTTTGCCTTCTTCAGTAGTAGCTGTTTCAGTTGCAGCCCATGGCAAGATTACAGCAATAATTGCACCTGCAGTTAGACAAATGTGAAGATCACTTTGCAATTGCTTCTTTAAAAAGTTACATGAATGACAGCTTCTTTTATAAATGCATATCATCTCTGGGTCCATCATTAGTTCTGACCTAGATTTAAAATGTGAGCTGAAGTGCTGATCTAGGATCAAATTTTCCTTATCCACACTCATTTTGGTCTTTAATATACTGCATAGCAGTACATAACAGAGCTGAAGTCACCCCTATGAGAGGTTTAGTGATTAAGGCCGTGGGGGGTGCACTTCAAAGATTGTCAGTCATGACAGTCCCAGCCTCCTTCTTTCCAAAGGTTTATTTTATTTATAGACCATGTGGATGATCTTTTAATAATATGGTTCTTCCACAATTCTATTCTGTTTAATCTTTTATTAATGCATTACGCCTTTCTATTATTGATGCAAGTAGATTCATTGATTCAGTTTATACCACTGTGGGGGTGTGTTTTGCTTAAGAAATGTTTCACCAGTTTTTACATAATTTCATAATGTTCTATCCTCCAGCCTATGACCGATCTGGCTATTTTCTAGCATTACCACCAGGATTTCACTATGTTGAGTGAATTGGATAATTTTTTTGAAGACAAGAAGGAATCTGCTCACCTGTGACAATGAGGGCAATGTAGACATGAACATATGCCATCTTCGTTCTTTACTTGATAAGTTTCTTTGGTTCTGTAAGGTTCTGTAAAAAAGCATTATTAGTTTAATTGTACATATTAGTTTCTACAAATCTTGGACTCAAATAGTACAATATAACCAAATGTTCATTTTGTGTTGACCGTTTAATGGCAGTGTTGTGTAATCTATCATCAGCCATTAGAGTCTTCTTCTCCAATGCAAACATGAGTGTAAAAGTACACCACTTAGTTTTACTAAAATTAGATTTAAAAATCACAGTTTTCACTATATACTATTTCACAGTACCGGTATATCAAAAAAAAGTGATATCATTATGTTTATTTGTATTGCAAGGTACTTGCCAAGACACAACTGTAATTTCTATGCAGTGTTTCATACTGTACCTGTCTTGAATGTCCTGAATGTCCTGTATGTTCCTGAAGTTGTTGAACAGTTGGATGGAGCCGTGGTCCTACAGGATGCTGTCATTACATTGTAGTGTGTAAATGTAGCTGTTTCATGGCCTTTCTCCTACACCATAGAAACATTCATAGGACTGTATGGTAATGTTTTAATGAAATATCATACAAATAAATTGCTTTGTCCTTCTTTTTTATGAAAAATGGCAGATTTTTGGTAGGAACCGACAGCCAAGTTATCAAATAAGGCATCAGTGTGCCTGAATCAATGACTATAAAAGTTGCAAATGAAGGGATATGAAATGCAAACAAGCTATACCTATGATCAGGATATGAATTTTACAAAAGTTTGCAGTAGAGTTTGGGATTTTTCTGCCATATGTGAACTATTATGTTGAATATATAAATGATCATGTTTTCATGCAAATGTGTGTGGTAAACAGTCAGAGAATTATAGAGTGACTAATTGGAGTAATGCACAGCAAGTAGTGTTTTTATGGAGTGTATATACACCAAGTGGGGTGTGTAACATAGCTTTAATAGTGCAGTATTCAGATTAGCTGTGTAATAGTGCCATTTAACAAAGGTGAATCATACATCAGAAAAACTGTAAAACTGTGTATAGAATATAGTTTATAAGTGAATAAATAGTTGTTTTTTT
>BRDA01005574.1:63162-76231 GCA_036984385.1 Crenuchus spilurus | reverse complement strand
CTGGAGTCATTTCAGAACATCAGTTGATTTAAGGATGTCGTCAATTTACTGATATATGTCACTTCTTTTATTCATAAACTTGTTTACTGATTGTGTGGGGTGGGCAGGTGTCTTTATGCAGCTATCGACCTCAAATAGGTGCTTCTAATTTAGAATAATAAGTGGAATGGAGGTGGACCTTTTAAAGGTGGACTAACAGGTCTTTGAGGGCCAGAATGTTTGCTGATTGGCAGGTGTTCAAATACTTATTTTCACAAAATAATTAATAAATCATACATTGTGATTTCCGGATATTTTCTTTTAGATTATGTCTCTCACAGTGAACATGCACCTAAGATGAAAATTTCAGACCCCTCCATGATTTCTAAGTGGGAGAACTTGCAAATTTGCAGGGTGTTCAAATACTTATTTTCTTCACTGTATATAGTCATTTAACTGCTGTAGGAATTTAGTTGACTACAAGACTTTACTGAGGTCATTAAAATGTTCTTTTTTGTTTTAAATTTAGCCTATTATTGTAATTATTGAGCACACAATAATTATAATAATTTACCCAAAGCAAAAAGCAGTGAAATCATGCATCCTGCTAACAGAAACTATCAGATAACTTCACAGTCACAATGTTAAAACCACTAGGATGTGACGTGGATAACAGTGGTATCTGTCATCTAGTGAATATTTTGGGCTGTAAATAAACAGTTAGTTCTTGAAGCTGACAAACTGGAAGCAAAAAAAAATTTGTAATGCCTAGTTGACTGGATCAGAGCACCTCAAAAATCTTGTGGGGTGTTCCCTCAGTGGTTAGTACCTATCAGTAATGTATAAGTAGTAGTACCAGAGGAGGATGTGTCCCCCATGTGAGCCTGCTTCCTCGCAGTGTTTCTTCCTACAGCTCTGAGGGAGTTTGTCCTTGCCACTGTCAAAGTTGGCTTGCTCACTCGAGCTCTGTAAAGATGCTTGTGACGTCATTTGTAAAAAGCTCTATATAAACAAAATTGATATGACTTGACCTACCAGAAATGCTCATTGGTCTACGTGGGCATCTGTGGGGTGGTGTCATTCCAATCTGTGGTGACTCCACCTCCCAACTTAGAGGACTTAGGATCTACAGCTAACATTTATAATATCAAGATATTATAGGGCACCTTCACACAAAGTATGCCACACAGGGGGACCAAACCTACACTACTGAGCCGCACGTGGTAAATTGGGGTTTGAGTGCTTGAGACGACAGTATACCAATAAGAGCACATTTGCTTCAGTAATTGAATTATTTTCTCCTACATTCTTATCAGTTTTCTTTTTTTGATTAATTTGATCTCTATACATGTGTAAATATACATACAAGATTATTTTAGCAAAAAAAAAAAAATGAGAATAGGTCAATTGAAAATGTTGTATTTTTCCAATAAAAATATTTTGAAGAAAAAGAGTACATTCACCAAAAATGTAAAATGACTGAAAATATTTATCATAAGACCACAGATTTTAGATAGAAAATCTTGGCTTGGGAGGCCAGTCAAGGACATTTACTGCTGTTACTAGATAATTAATGTCCTCCACTAGTTACCAAGTCTGATTAGGCAAAATACTGCACATGGCTCCTTATGCTTGACATTGTTTGCTATGTCACATTACAGTGAAACCTTCTTCAGTGAGGCTTTGTTCAAACTACTAAATACATGACATACATTTTTCACCCCTAAACAGAACCCTGCTTTTTGAAGTGCTCAAAGTGCGAGATCAGTATTTCTCTGGACTACATCTGCACCCCACAGTTAACAGCCTCCTTGCTTTAACAACATTTAGAACAACATAACTTCATGAAAGACTTAATGAGCTGATGTGCTGAGTAAGGTCCAGTATGTTGAGAGCATGGAAAACACTATACTGTAGAGGAGCAGAACTGTGACATAATGTACCAGAACTCACACTGCGTGTGTCTTGTAAGTGAACCTACTCCGTGCAATATAGCTCATCTACAATATAGCTATATGAGATGGAAAAAAAATACCTTGAAAAAAGATTTAATTCCAATTTGGGAGTATTCCAATGGTCCAGTCATTGTGAGAATTATATATTTTAAAAAAACAGTCGCTTTTATGTCCACAGCAATATGTAGGTGTGGATGTACTACAACATTCAAGAAGTTTGGAATCAATTTTTTAAATCATTTTAAACTAGTATTGTGGAAGATAAATTAATAAAATGAATCACATTTCTGTAATTAAGCTTTTTTTTAATATTTAAAAAATCTGTTCATACCTGCAAGAAATGAAAATGATTCATAATGCCATCTTTCAAAAGTGAAAATCACTTATCAAGGCAGGTAATTTGACAAAATATTTTTTCATTAACATTGTTATTGCTTCAAAAATAATAAGCTAAGCTAAAATGTAATATGTTGTCTAGTTTAGAGTTTTTAAATTATTAAAAATTTTTTAGAGTATTTTAAATTATTGAGAACTTTTCAATGCTCACATACAAAATGATACAGAAGAGCATGGAAATGGAACCCAAAGAAGTAAACAAACTCTAGTCAAGATTTTGGATTTTTTTTATTTGCCATTTTTCAAGAGGCCATTAAAATTCTTACTCACTGAGTCTGTCTAAATATGACATTGTTTATCTGGTTATTACCATTTCAACAATGTTTCCTATGCCTGAACAGTACTGTGTACACATCTGCTTACACTTTCTAGTGTTCCTTTCCATACATCATTTTCAAATATCACAAATACTTCACATCTGCAAGAGGACTAAGGAAATGTAAATTGTAAAAAAAAAAAACAAAAAAAAAAACAAACAAAAAAAACAAACAAACAAACAACAACTGCCTTTCTCTAATCAGCATCAAATGGTTTGGAGCAATGAACAAAGGCATTTTTACAAAAATGTGAATAATTCAGTGTGTATAACCAGCATTGCTGACCAGCATGCAAGCTGGACATATAAGCATTCTATTCTTTTGACCAAACAAATCTTAAAGAAACCTAAGGGAGCACATACAGTCCCTCACAGTGGAGATTTATTAATCAAAAAGTTTCAATTTTAACTATTTTATAAACAATTATTAAAAATTTGCAAATCCGGTATAAGTTTATAGGCATGTCAGGCTATTATAGATTAGAAATAAAAACAATTTAGTAGCCTAACCTACAATACATTTTATTTAAGACAATACACCTGTAGTCTAATCCTAATGAATGGGCTAAAGGTACACTCTATGATTTTTACACCTGTTTGTGTGCTTCATTATACATTCATTCTTGGAGACATTACTTTCAGGTGCCTCAAGAGTTAAACACAGCTTTCTTATCTAATCATGTGCTGATATATGAGTGTATTGTTCCAATGAACACAAACAATGAGAGTAAACAAAGCGACTGGACTTTTGAAACTATTTTACATCACTACTGGTCCTGTCCTATAAACTCAAGCAACTCGTAGCAAAAAAGTATCTCTTGTTTGATCCACTAGAAGACTTATGACACATGCTAGTAACAGCAACCATTTTGTTCTCACAAAATCACAGAGTGTATCTTTAAAATGCATCCTAATTTCAATATAAGTAATTGTTATAATTCCCATTACATTAATGCAGGGAAAAGAAAATGACCCTGTCTGAGTTTGACTCCGAGGTGATTCTTCTCTGAAATCAAGACAAACAGCTTTAAACAGCTGGACGGCTATAACAGTCTTCTGCCTTTGTAGTGTTCACGGTCATGTGAATTTAACATGCCCGTATGATAATTAACATGGTGATAAACTATTTGAACTATATTTCGACCCCCACAATGTACTCTCCATGTCAAGGCATTAGAAAACGCATAAGATACTATTTAACCATTTAATCTATAGTTAAATAAAAAAAAACACAATTTTAAAGCACAAATATGAAACGTTACATGACAAAACTGAAACACTGGAAAGCCAATATTTCAAAAACACAAAACTAACGTTTGTCAAAAGAAGCATAACCAGTGTTACAACATTAAATTGTCATTGATTCTTTCATTTCTCACACTCACACACACACACACACACACACACAGAGGAAACCATTCAATCCTGATTATCACAAAGACTTAATCTGAATTCTTTGCGGTGAAATTTTTGTTTACAAAAGTAGGTATCCTCCTATGGGATGTATAGCAGCAAAACAAAGAGTATACACAGCTCTAGTTTTAAAAGACGGCAATAGTGGCTTGGCAGGGACAGGAGAGGAGGTACCTTAAGTGCACTATCACAAAGGGACATAAACCAAAAAGAAATAAACAATCTCACACACGCACACAGAAGCCTCTCAGTGAATGCAGCTGTGTCTTAAATTCCTCTGCTAAGACGTAGTGCTGCTTTGTGAAGAGGCTGAAATAAAAAAAAAACAACAACAACATTTATTTAATCACTGTAGGAATACATAAAAATATCATCTTGTTGCCAAATTAACTATTTTTTTAATAATTGGAAATTGCCATGGCGTGAAGGACGGGCCAATAGAAATGCTCAGAAATTAAATTAACTCTTTTAACCTTGACTTTCATTAAGAGTTAAGCCCGTGTATTAATTCTCGTAAAGTTATCATTTCGGAGATGCGAGGTTTTATTCAGACTTTGATGGATAAAACCAACGTACACAAACCTGTTAAGTCTCTGAATCTTCTTTTTGCTTCAGCCCGTTCTTCTGAATCAAAGTACCACACTGTGATTGCATACCTGCATCACAAAAACAAATAAACTTTTATTTCTTCCAAGATTTAGAACAGCTATATAAACAAACCCAAAAACATTTGCATACACAAACAATGGTGTACACATACACCAACCTGGTAGCAAATGATGGCTGTACTTCATGAGGGTTCCTACGGTCTGACCAGAAAAGCAGCAAGCGATCAAACAAAGGTTCAATGTCAGCTACGTAGGATTTGCCTTCAGGAAATATCCGCAGAACTCCCCCATGCTCCTGAGGAGGAACAAAGCCATTATTTACTGTTCACTTGCTATACCTATAAAGTATAAAAATGTAGAAGTTAGTAATATGCAGCTTACCTTGGCATTCCAGTTTTTGTTCAGGTAATAGATACAGGTGACACAGCGGCCATCTGAGTTAGGATTGTCTACATGTTTCACATAACCAGCTCCATTGCCTGGATAGCATGCTACCATTGCCTGAAACAGATGAATACAAACAAAACAACAGACATGTAAGCCAATTGTTCAATGTATTTAATTTCAGCACATTTTAATAATCATCCAGTTCAACATGATGCTAATAATGATGTGTGTAATGCACATTGTTTTAGGAGGTGGCACTCTCCAGCTAAAGCAGTACTATGTCTAAAAATATTCTTAAGTAACACCCATCGGAGCTTTGGCTTTTGTTGTTATTTTAGTCTGTTTTTATCATAAGACAGCCCTTAGGGCAACAGCAGACTCTTTTTCCAATACACTGGCGCTTTTGGAGGTTCCCTTCATCAATCAGTAGCAGTCACAGTGGAAAGTTCTAAAGGTCTAGCAGACACACTAAGGCATGTCCTGGAGCTTGTGAGCCTGCCTGCTGTGTGGCCTTCCCTACACAGCACAATATCAACACGCCTCATTCTCACAATGAAACGGGAAGCAGAACTCCCTCCACATCACCTCACCCCCACCTGGCCTCCTGACCTTGCATGAAGTTTAGCACGCGATATACTCCGCTGACTATACCATAGCATACAGGCATCTCTACTGACTGTGCCATAGCATACAGGCATTTCCTTCTATTATAAGACCCTGTAATCAAAAGGTTGACCCTGTAATCTCAGAAGATGCTGAGAGCGAGTCTTATATTTGACACATTCCTTATCAAAAACTTTTTTTTTTTTAAATATGCAAATGTTTGGACATCCCTGGTGAAATTGCATATTGATTTTATTGTTGATGAGGTGAAAATAAGTTAACATCCATTCTTCTACAAATTTTATTTGCTGGATTGAACATACTAGATACTAAAATTCAGCAAATAAACTGCAGAAAATACTTTTTACTGTACTTAAATACATTTGGTAAAAATCTGTACTGTATTTACAGTTTGCTACCATCTTATCTGTATCTGTCTATTCTTGTACATTTTGAATTTTACTCTAATACATTTTTTTTTCCTCCTTCCCAGATGACAGGTTTAGTGAGTTTGCTCACACATTCTTTCCCGGAGTAACAAAACATGCACAAGCTGACCTAATGTCACACTGACTGACTACTTTGTGACTAACTACTCTAAATTTACTTTGACACTGTGTACATTTGAGTCACGGTTCTAACTTTAGCAATGATTGTTTTCTTTCCTTTGTTTTTGTAATTAAATGAACAAACTGTCTGTCAATTCATATTTTATTTTACTCTAACGTGGCCCAAAAAGGTCATCAGTAATAAGAAAATACTTCTTGAAACTTTTCCTGCCAATATTAATTATAATTGGTCTATAATAAATGGTTAAAAGTCTAACTGCACTCTTCTAAAATTACGTCACAACACTGATAGCTAAATCGGTTTCAAAACATAACCCCATTTTCCCTTAATCATCGTCTCGACAGACCCCGCCACACAAGTGCCGCAGTTGCCATTCACTGGTGCTTGTGTTTACATTTCTGCAAACGAGTTTTTATCATGGTCTCTTTCCCACAATAAGGGCACAGACGTAGGTTTGCCGTCACAGCACAATGTAAACATGTATGGAGAGGTCTGGAAGGAGGAGAGTGTGTGTTTTCGTGTGTGCGTGCATGCATGTGTGTGTGTGTTGGGTGAGCGAGAGCAGGCCTGGCTGACTGCCAGCACTATGAAGGTTTAATGACAGTGCTACGTGTTGAGCGTGAGGCTGCTGCTACACCCTGCACCCAGTGCAGTACACAACAGCAGTATTCAGCTCCAGCTCCCAAGCCCCCTCCCCCAGGGGTCAGATAGCAAGTACATCCAGCCCCTTTTTCTGCATTCCAGCTAAAGACTACTCTTGGACAGCTAGCACGGGATTTTTCATTTGAAGTTGAATTTGAACTTTTTTTGACATGCTCCTTTATAGGAACTTTTCTTCTCTGAAGTGTTGCATAACCACAGGGGGTCGCTGACCAGTTTTTGTTGAGGCTGCTATGCTGGGGTCCCCCTATAGATTCTCCTATAATGCCTATAGAAATGTTGGAGCAACTGTGAAGCGTGACAAGCTTCTTGTATGCTATGCTTCAGAAGTTTGGCCAAGAATTCAGTTCCAATTATATTATAAATACTAAATACTTCTTACTCTGGTATTTTTAAAACTATTTCCAGTTTTGTTTTACTGCTGGGCTGGGTGTTCACATGATTAATAATTATCCAGAATATGTTGGTCAACAGCATATCCTCACGTCCACAGTCACTTTTTGCAATTTGACGCCTCCCACTTATTAGCTTCAGTTGTGTAATTGGATTCCAGATCTGTAATCAGCATAAACAACCCAACACAGTGCGTGACAAGTACTGTACCTACATGGCCATTACTCAAAATGACCAAGTAATAACACATTGTACTTTAGGGCAATTCTTAAAGTCATCTCTTCTGCTCAGGTAACAGTACTTCAAAGTAACCACCTGGTTTTATGTGTATAGACCTGGATTAAGCTACCCCATTAAACTGTCTTTATCAAGGACGAAGAGCATTTGACCACAGGCAGTAGGATTTCTCGAGGGATGTAGCAGATATGCACGGGTCCCAGCAGCTGACTAAAGTGAAAGCGCCTCACTTACTCACTTCCCGTTGCCTCAGTCTGGGCTTCCTGTGAAGTGGAGGCTGTGGGGAGAGTCACGTACTGCTCGTGATACACTCTCGCATGGCTAGCCCAGACAGCCTATCTGTGGCATTCATCACCTACCACACCACAACATTACAAACAGCTACTGTAACTGTACAGAGGTTTGGAGATAAAGAAGGACGATGACTCAGCTTATAGGGAAGACACTGTGTGTCATTGGCCAATGGTAAATATACAAAAACCTTTTTTAAACCACCGTTTTATTGCACCCTTTACCAGTTTCTGCTGCTATTAGATATTTCCCAGATGTGCAGCAAGGTTTATAATGGTGTTAATGACAATTCAACTAATACAATCTTATTTGCATTGAAAATATAGTCAGAAAATTAATAAATAGCAGCATGAACACAATATTGAGTGCATATTAATTTCTGTTGAAATTTTACATCATTAGTTAAAAATCTCAGCAAATTTCTGCTGTTCTAGAGAACACTGGATAGTTGTTTTTACTAATCACTAAAGTACCAACAATATAAAAGATCAATATGTGGCAGAAGCATCACGTTTTCTTTCATTTCTGTATATTTCTGTGTGCTGTACATGCGCTGTCCTGTTTTGTTTCACCTACACAACAATGACCCACTTTACGCAACTACAGGTACTATAGACCACAAACTACAAAGCAAAAGTGATAGAAATTCCATTACATTACTGATCTGAACAGTAAAGTTATTGTATTATAACTATATCATGATTTAATCCACTCACATCAAGTTTATTTGGTTCTTTCCAGTAAGACTTTATAAATCATGAAGACATGAGATTTGTCTTAACAGACAAGGTTCTTCAAGGGTTATTTATGAAAGCAAATGGCTATATATAGAACCATGAACACTCAAAGAACCCTTGGCGTGATTAAAGGGTTTGTCAGATTGATGATGAATTTGCTGTAAATGGTTCTAAACTGACACTTTTTGAAAAAGGTTCTATATAGCACCAAAAAGGCTCTTCTATTATTACAAACTTGACATCATATAGCAGAATCATTTTGTTGCTTTATAGAGCAGTTTTTATCTTACATATACACTTTGAATACAGTGTTTTTCTTCGTTAGTAAAGAAATTGGTTTTATATATATATATATATATATATATATATATATATATATATATATATATATATATATATATATATATGAGAACAATGAACACTCAAAGAACCATGTCAAGGTTTCTTTGCAAGGTGAAATAATTCTTCAAATTGATGAATGATGTGTTGTAGAAGTTTTATGAAAAAGGGAAACTCTATTATAAGCTTGGCTTTGTAACAATAACAGAATCCTTTTTGGTGCTAAATTGAACAATTATCAAAAAGTTTGTATATAGAACCATCTACAACATATTCATCAATCTGAAAAACCCTTTAATCATGCAAATTGTTCTTTGAGTGTTCATGGTTCGGTATAACCATTTTCTTCAGTAAAAAACTGTTGAAAAATGCTTTTTAAAAGAGTAGAACCATCTACAATACATTCTTCATCAGCCTAAAGAACCCTTTAGCCATCCAAAGATCCCCTTAATCAGGCAAAGGGTTCTCTGAGTGCTCATGGTGCTGTATAATAAATGTTTTCTTTAGTAAATAACCATTGAATAACCATTTTTTTAAGAATGTACAACCATCTACAACCCATCCTTCATCAATTAGATGATCTGGATTCACCATGAAAAAAAAAATTATGCAAATTGTTCTTTGAGCACTATCAATTTTTTAAACTACAGAACTCTTAAAGAACCATTTTTGTTCAAGAGTGTAGAATGTGGAAAAAATTCAGATCAGACCTATAACAGAAACTAGGCAGTGAAAAGTTGATTATTTAGAGTATGTTGTCAGGTTAAAAATTAACCCAAATAATATACAGATAATGTATGGAAATAAATGATGTAGGTTATTTAATGATTAACAGTAGCTGGGTCCACTAAAAAAGCAATATAATCAACATATAAACAACTGTGATTCACACAGCTTAAATATCCAACTGTTCACCTCAGAAAACCCTAAAGACAATAAAACTGTTTAAAATGTACATTTTATGCCAAAAATTAAAAACACAAATTCAAAACCATTTAAATTCATTGGTCATGAATTTACTTACTGAAATTGAGACTTGTGCCATAACAAAAATAAGTGAAAAGTGATGCAGAAACGTCGAGAAGCAGTATCTCAGATGAAGATGTCAGGATTCATGGCATCAATGCATTTGTGTGCAAATAAACCAAATCAGTGAACAAATGTACATACTTAGATGAAATGTGAACAATAATAATGGGTCTGAGGAAGCACCGTTTTAAATAATAAAAGACAGAAAGACCAAATATAAAGAGTGTCATTGTGTGCTACTTTCTCTTGAACAACCTGACTTCGCTGTGCACTTTCACTGCGTTGTAGTAGTTAAAACTCAATAAAAATGAGTAAAAAAGGAAAAGTAACCCAACTGGATGAAAAAGACTTTCTATAACATTATGTATAATAATATTATGTAGTGTTATAGCAGTTAATTGTTCCATTCTGTAGTTATGCAACAGTGTGCATTTGTGATTTACACTATTTCATAACGACAATGTAGTTCAGTTCATTAGGTATATTCAGTATAAATACTCAATGTTAATATTTAAGAATGATTTTTTATTTCAACTTAACCCATTTTAGCTCTCTTCAGCCCTGGGCTCAACAGGTGACTAGTGTAGTATTAGTATAGTAGTAGTATTTGCTTTTTTCAAACTGCACACAACTCGCCCTGCTGTCTGAATATTAGATCTGGATTGTTTTTCTCCAGAAATACTGCAAATGTATTATTAACACTTAAGAACAAAAGACTATTTAACAGGTCAGAAATTGGCAGAGCTGAGTGATATAATATCCCTGGCGGGCCAACATGTTTTTTTGTCTTTTTTTTTCGTGTGAAAAAAATTGGATGGATCCCACCCAAACGTCCCCATTTAGTGTTAATGAAGTTGCAGTGAACCGGTTAGCGATGCGCGTTCACGTTTCGTTGCCAAATAAAACAGGCGCGCGCGCCCGCCTAGAGTTGGGGTCTGAGCGTACAGAGCATGCGCACTGTGACCCTGAGCAGCCACACGTAGTCTGTACTCTTAAATCGTGTTATTAGAACAGTCTGCTTCGATTTAGCGTTTAATGCGTGTTTAAAAACACACAAAAGAGTGTGTTTCATACATGTGATCATTGTGGACAGACTACTTTTAGAGTAAATTGGGTTTTTTGAGGCTGTAGGTAATATTTTGACACAAGTATTACCGTTTTTCTTTCGCTCTTCTAGACCAAACCGTGGTTACCATAAGCTCATTGTGTTGTGGTGGCTAACCCCTAAGGGTGTTAATAAAGTTCTCTCTCTAAAATACGTGGCATGTTTATTTGTCTACTTTGAGTTATTAGGCTACAGTTTCTTACCTTCGACCGCTCGCGGATAACATTTTTACCAAGTCGTCCAACGCACAGAGAAATCAGCTTATCGATTAGTTTTAGTAAGAAGTTGATGGCCTCCGCGCCCCTCTCGACTCCGCTCACCCAGGCTATCTTATCACCCCGGATGTGTCTTTTGGAAACTCCCGAGCCTCGACCAGCAAGCTGTCCATCGTTTAAAAGTCCCGAGCAGTGCATTTGCTTCACCTGGCCCAGCACCATGCGTCCAACTGCGTCGCCCAAAAAACTGTCCACGTAAAAGTAGCCTTGATTTATCAAAGCGGGCACGATGTGCTCCAAAGCCAACTGCTCCAGCTTCATGTCCACCAAATGCTGAAGATACGGCATTTCTGCTCCGAGGTCCAAACCACAGTCCTCCAGCCTGCCTCTCTTAAGCTGACGATTCACTCTCAAACTGCTCGTGTCATTCAAGTCGAAAGAAGCGATAACTATTCAGAGTTGTGTCTGTTTACTTGTAAACCCTTGGCGTCCCTTCCTCCGCTCTGCTCCGGAAAGAGGCTAAACACACCCCCTTTAAGCTGATAGAAAATGTGCAACGTGCGGATCGTGTGGTACAGCGCAGAGGAGGGAGGGGGCGGGGCCCAGACCAGACCACCAAACCCCATTCACTGTTTAACTCTAAAGCGAGTTTGGCTAACCACGCGTTTAGCCAAAAAAAATGCACTCCCCGCATTTTGTGAAACACATCGACGTGGTCTGTGGCGTCACATGAACCACAACAACGACATGTGTCTAATCTGACAGAAAGACTGTTTTCATTTGATTCATTCACATTAAGCCACAGATATAAGCATTACTACGAGCTGCTTACACCGCCGTGGATTCTCTGTTTTATATTACAGTACTGAAGTGAGAAAAATCAGTTTAACACTGTCGTTAGGCGTCTCCAGCACCCCGCCATTGAGGATCCAGACGGGCGCATGTAGGCTTACAGCTCGTACTGCACGTTCATCCAAACACGCACGCGGAGCTCGTTTTCACACCCGTGTTCCGTCAGATCCTCACACGATTGGCCATTTGTGTCGATTCTATGTTATGATTGGCTAGCTGTGTCCCGCCCACCGACGTCAGGACTGGCTAATAGTTCACACTCGGAGGAGATCTGCCGTAATACGGGCGGAGGACACTGAAGAGAAACGTGTATAACTGCAGTTGTTTCATGTCGTAAAAGTGTGAACATTTTAATAAGAAACAGTACAGATGGAGAAAAAAGTCAAGTAACACAAGGTGTCCAACCATTAAACAATCATAGAGCAGCTGTCAAACATCTCTCTATATTCAGTTATATGTGTGGTTTATTTTTTCAGAAGTATATTGATCTTTAAAACTTGTATAAGTAGCACCAAACATGTTCTATTATTGTTAAAAGCCAAACACTCCCTATTGATGTATGTATGTATGGATGAGTGCATATATGTATGTATGTATGTATATGTACTTGTATGTATATACACATACACATGTAGACAGTATACGTATATACGTACATTATAAACAGAGAGGGTTCTTTAGCTTGTAAAAATAAAGGAACACAATTTTATGCTACTTTTAACTGTAGCTTACTGTTTGAACTTCTTGAAAATAACAACTTAAGCACTGAAATGGATGTTTCTTGAAGTTGTCATGGTTCTATATATAACCCTTCACCTTACAATAGTGTGTACATGTAACATACACTTAAATGCAACTCTATTTGTACTTCATATATTATATCTGCATCTGTACTTTCTTTAATAGTAAATTATTAGTAACAAGAACAGTATTAGAAAGTTTAACAATACATTGTTCTTTAGCTTCTCTCTCTCTCTCTCTCTC
>BRDA01005574.1:49575-63060 GCA_036984385.1 Crenuchus spilurus | reverse complement strand
ATATATATATATATATATATATATATATATATATATATATATATATATATATATATATATATATATATATATATATATATATAGTATATGTATTAGTGTTCACTGTACTTTACTTTGTACAGTATAAGTTCATACTTTGTGTGTCTTTAGTTGACCTAAGCACTGACATTAAAGTTGAATCTATTTCTACTAAAGAAGTGCAGAAGAGCTCTCTTATATAAAGTTTATAGAAGCATCTTTAACTTTGAGAAATCTTAGTAACGTCCATGTATGTTTATTATACTGTCACACCTTTTTAATTGTCTATATTTGTCTAAAAGGAACTGAACAGAAACGCACCCATAAAGAAATGTTCTCAGAAACTGACAAGAACATCCAACTCATTTTGTTAAAGATGTTAAACATATAACATATTAAACTGTCAGCTCTTGAAGGGAGTATTTTGCTGATCAAATGGTTCAGGTTGAATGCGCTTGTGTATCGTCTGTAAAACGTTTTGGAGTTGTTTTGTACGTTAGTCACAGCACCGGCGCTGACTAAAATGGAAAACTGACCTTGTGTCTCCCCCGGATCTTGTAGCTCCCAAGTTGGCCGTCCGCGACCGTGATGAGTTTATCCATCCTGGACAGCAGGAAGCCGATGTTGTGGCAGCCCGGCTCGGTTCCGTCCACCCACGCGATCTTGTCCCCTCGGATAGCTTTGCTCTTGCCCCGCGTCTGGCACGCGAGCTGCCCGTCCTGCATCCTGCCGGCCTCGTGGACGTGCCGCACTTCCTGCAGGACCCGCTCTCCGATGCGGTTCCCCAGAAAGTTGTCCACGAAGCACAGTCCGTACGACTTCATGGACGGTGCCACGTACAGCAGCACTAGTTTGTGTGTGTTGAGGCGGCGCCGCTCGCTGCCGACCGCTCTGTTGCCGCGCGGCGGGCGCGACACTCCGTTCCCCGTGCTGTCCGGCGAGCGCCCGCGCCACGCGCTCTTTGCTCCCTCTCCCACCGCGGCGCCTTCATCGCCGCCTTTCGCGCTCGCCTCCTCCATCCGCACGCGCGCTAAACCAGCTGCTGGGCGGCTGCGCCCGCGCGTCAACGGCGATCCGTGCGCCCGAGACCACATTTATCGCACGGCGCGTGCGCTCGCTCGCTCGCTCTCGCACTTTAGGCAGCCCTACCTATATAACATATCAGCTGAGTCATGCATATAACCTCGCAGGCGTGTGCGCGATAACTTCTCCAAACTGTCCGCGATTCGCCTTAATCTCTGCGTGGACGCTAAAGCAGAGGTCGCACGGTGGCGCGCGTCGTCGTACGGAACGTGCGCCTGACAAGCAGCTGGTTTTGCTTTTACATTTCAAAACTCCTGAGTGTGAGGAGGAGGCAGTGCAGTGAAGGCAGCGTTTCACTTACATTACACACTTACATTACACACTGCAGCTCGAGCACTGAATGTGCTGAATGTGGCTTCATCTGCACTTTTGTCTTCTAAGGCAAATACCATATAGGTCATTTAGTCCCACTGCAGATTAAATGGAAACCTATTTACTGACATTGTTATTTGAGCTCAGCTGACCCACACATAAACAGTTATGTTTAGTTGAAATTTGAACTTGAAATAAACCAGAAACAGTTCCAACACTAGGAATCTTTGGACGTGTGGCCTCACAAAAACTGGATTCATGATATTTTGAAACTTGCGATTCATCTAAAGTCTTTTAGTTTCATTTTTATAAATGAATATGCCTCTATAAAATATTTTCTTTAAATTAAGGCTTTAAATTACACTCATTGCTGATTTTCCTCATGTTACTGAACTTTCATTTTTCCATATGTATGTCCTTGTAATTCCATATGTATCACATACTGTACAGCATGCATATTTGCCACTATGCAGTTGTCATCAGCACTCCACGGCCTGCCTTTTATGGTAAGTTACCTATATTCAGCCTTAACCCACTTAAGTAATTTTTTTTCAGAAACTGGGTGATCAGAGCTATAGTAAATCCTTCTGTAAAGAAAAAAATCAATTCATTTGGAACATTGAATTTTTTATGATCAAAAAATCATCAATGACACAATAAACAGGTAAAAAGTTTCTATAAGTTTTTAGCAGTGCCAGTTTTATAATGATTAACTTAAAATCTATATTCAATGAGCTTTACTCAGCTGGTGAGGGATACACTGTTTGCCTTAAATACTGCCACTGAGTCAGGCTTGTGAAAATGTGTTGCTCTTTGTTTACTAACACTAACAAGCAGCTGTTTGAACCCAGTGGAGCAATTATAGCTGCAGTGTTAGCAGGTCACTCTAATTTCTCTGTATCTGAGGTGCAAACTCCAGGCAACCCTTGAGCATGTACGTGAGAACATCCTCATCTTGTAGTTTAAACAGTAACCAGCTGCTATTTTGATACTGAGTCCATGCCAGCAAGATGAATCTGAGAGCTGGATTGGATGTCATTGGCTGGCCTGGGAAAACCCACCCATAGCACATCCTGCAGGTGGCAGGCCTGCACATGTAGTGGATTAGTTTCCACACATTAAATGTAAACTTCTGAGCACTTTCCCAAGGCCTGTCCTTGATCATGCTAATGGCATATTAATATGAGTACTGAGACGATAGCAGCAAAAAATGTTGGGACATCCCAGGAATTCAGTCTTCTAACATCTAGCCTGAAATAACACACACAACATTGTGTGGTCACACTGTGCAGTGTTGTAGGTTTAACTATAAACTACTTTTAGATGTTTATCTTCAAGTTTTTAAATTAAAAATATCAGACAAGTATTGTTTTAGCCATACTGAAGGTTTTAATATCAGCAAGAATAAATTGTGTTGCATCATCTCTACTTGCCAATAATCTGTGTGCTCTGTTATTCCAACAATGAATGTGCAATAAAACTGCCTCAAAACCTTTATCATACATTTAATTTCTCATGTATTTATTGCCAATATCGTTTATACACAGGTTTATTACTGACAATTTTACACAGTAAATCTGTCAGTGTTAAATCAACACTGTTAGAGTTAAATTAACACTGAGAGTGTCAAAATGTAACACTCTGTGTTAATTTAACTCTAATAGTGTTGATTTAACACTAGCAGATTTACTGTATAGAAGGTCAAACTATACCAGATATGTATCAGTGTGTGGTGAATGGAGATCAGTCTGTACAAGCAGGTCACCTTAGAATATTGTATTTGTAACACCTCCCCTCCACTTCCCAGTCATATTATGTTCTGATGTTCAGGGTGTGGCATTATCCAGTGCAAGTACAAACATAATAAGAGCAGCACACATAAGAGTATCAGTAAATGTTTTATTATAAACTGTATTTTTCCAAGCTTGCACTAAAAACCCCAACTGAGCCATGGTGTACTGACAAAGGCCAATATCCATTTTTTTTTAATAAAGTCAAATTTGTGTGTACATGACTTGACATTTTGAGGTTCTAGGAATACAAACACCTTTCCAGCATTGTAACAAGATTCCATTTCCTTTTCGAGAACACAATCACGTACTCATAGTACAGGAAGCTCTCCATCGAGATCACAATATCTCCAAAAAAGAAACCAGTCTATCTTACCTACATAAATGATGGTGGACACAGTATGAATTGAAGGAGGTATTTATTGAAGCAATATTTAAATAAAGAGAGGCGCCACAGAGTTACCACCTGAGAGTTATTTCGTTTTTAAATAGTAACATTGATGAGACTTCATTTGCAGGCAGTTCTCTGCAAGGGGTCATACAGAAAGTGAAAAGGAAACAAAAAGAACTAATTCTTTATATACACAATGCTTCAGCTGTGGTAAAACAAGAATTATCACCAGCCAAAATATGTTTTATAAAACATTACAAATATGTATATAATGAAACATACACATTTATTATCACAAAATATTTACTATTTCAATAAACCACCGCCATCAAAGGAAACTGAAGCATTATAAAAATGTCTGCATTTTATAAAAAGATGCATCGTTTACTAACAGGGCAGTATGTGCTCAGAGTCTGAACACTTACAATGGGCTACATACCCACAGACATTAAGACAACAATGGAATCATTCATCTTCCTCCTCTGCGTGTTCCTCGTCATACTTCGCTGTCTTGGCCCACCAAACTGTTCGTGGTTCCAGTGATGACAGGCACAGGATAAAAGTCCCTGCGAGAGAATTTCTCTTCCTAACCGGCAAGGCAAAACCATGGGCATCCTGAAAGGTGTCAGAAGCTCTGGTTGTCATTGGACCACTTCAAAGTAGTGTAAAATGGCCATGATGTGCTGGGGCATGAACACGTATCCTGTGTACACTGCCATCGCTGCTACAGAGACCAAGAGAGAATCTGACAGGATGTTAAAGAAACTTTATATTATAGAGAGACAGGAACGAACATAGATAACATGATATTCAGCTTGGTTAACAGAAAACACTAACACTGTTTTTGTCCAGAGGGCATTGCAGTCCATCATTGTGAGGTTACGGGTTAAGGGTATTGTTACACTGCTGGTGACTCACAGTAGATTTCTGGTTGGGGACTTGAAACGGTAAATATACACTACATTTCCGCTTTGCTGTAGTCTGTATATTGTGCACTAACAATTGTATCTAAAAACTGCTATTAAATTTAATGTAATCATGAGATTTTACACTGAAATGTGTCCAAATGTGTTTCCAACAGTTAATACTATGAGAACTAATAGCCTAAGAATGAATGGCGTGGTTTGAAATAAAGGGGCGTGGTCTGAAAAGGGAATCAGTGAAAACATTTTTAACAGGGAATCCTCACGTGTCTTGTTATCCTGGCTCATACATGCTTAGACAATTTAAAATATACATATAAATGTGGGCTGGTCTCTATAGCTCACACGGGGTCACGAGAAACAGAACGCGCTTCTTTCACACAGAATAACGTGATGACGTATGTGCGTATCAATAAACTTTGGCTGGATTTTGTGATCTGTAGGTCATACTGATGATGAGATCTGGGGATCATTAGTATGTGCTCACGCACTGTATTGATACACGGCCACGTAGGTCCTTATGCAGTTCAGCCTAACGTGTTGGTACATAGTTACATTACATTATAGTGATTACAGTAACAGTATAGTCCATTAAACCCGTGGGACACATTGGAACAATACATTAGTCCTAGCAGTAAGCTAACACCATGATGAATCAGCCCAGATAATTATACCATCTAAGTTGCTCTGCTAACAAACCTACTTATTAGTAGGAGGTGAACCGACGACATAAACTATCAGTGGAATCTTCCAATTCCGCGAAAAAAATCTCCATCATAATGTAAACACACCTATGAACCATGTTATAAATCACGTTTGTGGGTTTATTTTACTCACTTGTTGCTAGCCATAGCTCCAATGCTAATTAGGTTAAAGCCGGATAATGATAGTTTTTTAGATTCAGCAACAAAAATTAAATATTTCGAGAAAGGATACTGAACACAGTTCGCTCCCAAGGCTCCAACATGTACAATGCGGTGACAAGAAGATATTGGTAATAAAACCAAGATATTTGTTTCCAGGCATCTCCAATCGCCATGATCTTTACTCGCCCGTCTTGATCCCTCCGCTCCCTTCCGGTTTCTTCACAAAGCGTTGATTGGAGGACGTGCTAAATGACGACACGACGAGTAACGAGTTTGCTGTTACCTGATAGGACGATGCGATGTGGGGAGCGTGTCAATATTTACATGCTCATTTACATGTGGTTTTGTGACTGGATATTTCGCAACAAGAGATTTTGTCCAGAGAGAGAAAAGTACGGGAAAACATTTTGAGAAAAGTGAAAATTAAGTTTTTATATTGCTCGGAGAGACAGAATGAAACGCATTATTAAGGAGAAATATGGTACATTTTACTATATGAAATTGCACATTATTTATATTGGGAAACTAAAATAGAAAGAAAAGTGACTTAAAATACGTAGTTTCTTAAAAGACCAGAGAACACCAGGGAATAACTTCAACTAAGCATTAGAATAAGAAAAAGTAATGAGGACATATTTCTAAAGTTGCCACTAGATGGCAGTAGGCCTGTGTTTATTCTACTGCACTGTTACTCAAATGGTTTGATTAGTTTCTGAATTTAATGTTCATAAAATACCACTGTCACGAGGTACAAAAAAATAAAACAAAGGATGGTGTTGTTGTAGCTTAGTGTTTATAGTTCAACATTTGTAATCTCAAACTAACATGCAAGAACTATATACATTTCTTCATTTACCCCCATAGCCTTCTTAGATTTTAATATGTTAAATGAGAACCTACCAACCCCAAATATCTCTAGTCACATTGAATGAAACTATATGGGTATTTATAGTCACTGATAACTAGATAAACAGAGCACCTTTCCCTAAAGTGCAGCAAATACATTAAACAGACATGGGTTAAAGGTAAATCTTGTTCATCTCTACACACTGTTTTTGAGGTGCAAAATTGCCTAAATGTCCTAAAACGTAAACTTTACTTTCCAGACTACAAATACAAGTTCACAGCACATTTTCATCTCAACTGCCATTATAACAACGATAACACAATCTTTAATTTAGCAATCTCAAAGATTTATTCAAATAAATGCACGTTATGAACACTGCTTGCTTGCTTGTACTTATCTGTGAGATTTTTAATTCAAGACAACACTATATTAAATGTCTGTTCTGAACCACTTCAATAAAAAAAAGAAAAATATGTACAAATTTCTTAAAACATGGGAAAGAAACTGCAAATATAAAAAACTTTACACATTTACAGTATTGCGCATGTGGAAATGTGTCAAAAATTGATTAAATCCTTTTCCAAGACAGCCGTTATTCTGATTGTATTATCAAGTCCTATACAGTGAATGTCACATATTTCATCTCCTCAGCAATGGCTTGCTAGGATGTTGAAAAAGTGGTAGACCTCATCTTTATCAAACACAGCCACTTCAGTAGAGCACTCTGTACACTTGACTGGGTGATAAATCTCTTCCTCATCCATTCCACACAGCCTGGAGTCAGTCAGGCCTGAGCCTGGCGCTCCTTCCGTCTCTGTGGATAAGGTTGAGGAGCCCTGACGTCCTTTCTTCTTGCATCGATTCTTCTGTTTGGCCGTTTTATACCTCAGCACTTCATCCTTATTCACTGTACAGTTCATCACAAACATGGCTCGGTATTGCGTCCTATACTTCTCATGTCTG
Organism: Crenuchus spilurus; assembly: GCA_036984385.1. Lineage (NCBI taxonomy): Eukaryota > Metazoa > Chordata > Actinopteri > Characiformes > Crenuchidae > Crenuchus > Crenuchus spilurus. The sequence goes on along the minus strand of BRDA01005574.1, from coordinate 55,867 downwards.
TGTAGAAAGGGGAGAAGAATCTTTTAATCAAATCAAAGTTATTACCATAAAGGAACAATGCTTCTTTTTATCAACAATGTCATAAAACTCTACATCAGAAATGTTAACTCAATGAAGCCCTTACCTCTGACAGTCCAGACACAGTGTAGTCATGCATGCAGGGCAGTTGAGAACAGCATCACTGCTAGGGAGAGGATGGGACTTGCTTCTTTTGTCTGCAGATGATGTGGTTCTTCTACGACTTCTGTAACTGTACCTGTAAAATATGTGCAGAAAAACTGTCAATTTAATTTCAAAATCTGATTTGTCAGATAACAGTAGTAAGTCCAGTGGTTCATCAGTACAAGACTCACTCTCTTCTCCTGGCATCTACCCATGCTTGATCCCGATCATCTTCATCTGGGTCGTATAGTAACTCATCATTTGTAGGTATTATTCGCTGCTTTCTTCTCTGGTTCTGTGAGACACCTGAAACATATAAAGAAACTGACCATCAATACTTATGACTGAGGAACAGCATTGTCGCATTTGTACTCATCCTGCATCCTTACCAGGACCGTCTTCATCTGAATCAGAGTCAAAGTATATGTTGTCATACTGCTGTGGTTCTGTTCTTGCCATGTTTTGCACTGCAGAATCGCCACCAGTCTGAGAGGTTTCACCTACAGCTGAAAATACACTCTCTTATTAGTCTGTAATCACACCAACACTGCACAGTTCAGGAATAACTAATGCTGCAAATGTTGTAATAGTAACCTTGAGTTGATGGAAGGTTCCAGTTGCACTCCATGGATTTCATAGTACTGCTCAGCTCTGCCTCCATCTCTTTCTCAAACTCATCCCCACTGGAAGACTCACTTTCACCAGTCAAATATTCTCTGATGAGCTTCTTCTTCTGATCTGGAGTTCCATTAAGAAGAATGTCAAGCTCATCTTCAGAGCTGAAGGACAGTATATACAAAACAAAGGTTAAGAATGCATCACCTTTTAAAGAGTTTAGTACAACACAGAGACATGGCAATGCCTGATAAATGAGAGCATATGGCACTTAAATTGATATTCATATTGTGAATTATTATGATCTAGACATTAAAGAGATTAACGTTTTACTCTCAAACACAACAGTCCAAAAACTGTAGACTGTTCATGAGTTTCTTCTGAAACTTTGCTGTAGCAACAGTCTCTGCTCTACTAAGGTTTTGCACTAGATGTTGAGGATTTGACTGCACTCAGCCACGAGAGTATTAGTGAGATCAGGTGCTGATGGTAATATTGTGGAAAAAGTCCCAATTGTTATAATTTTATAAAAAAAAAAAATTAAACTGTCATTTTTATATTTATTACACGTAAAGTGAACATTTCAAGATGTTTTGTAGTTTGTGCTGTTAATAAGCAAAAAGCCACGGGACCTGAAATCAAGCAGGATGACCAGAAGTTTGTGTGTGGCTGATTCAGAGCGTCCCTTTTTAGACAGTATTTAACTTTGCTGTAAGAGTGTGTTTACATTTCAATCCATTAAGCAAGCTGAACTCAGAAACAGAAGGCTGTGTTCACGCTTTTAAACATGGAGAGACGATATATGTCTGACCAAGACAGATTGTAGAGCTGCTGCTCTTTAAAATATCTGTATACATATTGTAGAAGTTAGTTTCTTTTTCATAATCGTCTTACTATATTTCGGTGTTGCATTTTAAATTATACCGCGATGGTTAAATTCGGGCGCCTGAAGACGTTTAGGAAGAAGAAGCCTGACTTCAGACTGTTTACAGCTTTATTATTGTCTGCTGCTCAGTTACCTGACTGCTCTTTCTTCATCACTTGGTTCCTCAATCTCGTAGGAGTCATACTCTTCTTTTCTGTTCATTTCGTCTTTTAAGAGAGACCGAAAAAAGAAAATAAAGATTCCTTACACTCTAAACACAACGAAGAGGAAAAGGTAGCAGTGACGGATAAAGTGAATGTTTCCGGGTCACGCGTCCATGTGACACTTCAAAATAAAAGTCACTGAAAAATCGACCTAATATTTTGGTTAAAATATTTACAGCTTATGTCCATATCAACAGAATATCCTTTCCATCTGAATTGAACGTCTCGATTCTGCAGATTTAAGTTAATTGTGAAGCATATTTACATTTGAGAAAATTATTAATATGGGCAGTAATGTTTAATACCAAATCCTAATATCAGATTTCTGTAATGCAACATTGAGGACATTCAAAATAAAATTTGACCCAATATTTAATTAATAGATCATATATTAAATATTGAATACTTTTTGATAAGCTTTTTCCAAGCACATGAAATGACTTCTGTCACATAAGGTAAACAGTGTTATTTATTTTTGTTATGTTCATTTTATCATAATTACTGTTTATGTCAGCATTCATCCATCTGAATAAATGGAAGCTTTGGTCACATACTGTGAAAAAAAAACATTCATATACAGTGCACTTAAAAAGCCTGGGAAATAAAAAGTTATTCATTTATGATTTTTACAATATCTGATTAGTCTACATATTAAGGCAAACAATGATGCATTATTTGTCAGGAATGAAAAAGAAAAAAATGTATTAATTTTGCTGGAGTAATACAAAACTATGAGTCTGATTAAGATGATCAATAGCAGTACAGTGAAAAACTAATACAACATGTACAAGGCTTTGAGTGACCATACACTTTAATCATAGTAACAATCAGCTCAACTTGAACAAGACAACTGAGCAGCATCCATACAAAAGGATTACTCAAACTAATGACTTGGGGATTACAATAAGAAAAAAGAAACAGGTAAAAAGAAAATAATTAGACAGAAATTACAGGAACAAAAATGTGTTCATGAAGCAATTCCCATGAAAAAAAAAACGTCAATTAACAATCAGAAGTTACAAGATGTGATTAAATGAAGTTGTCGGTTCTTGTGCTGTGTGGACTTGGGAAATCTTCCACAGTGGGCCGCGTCATTTCAAGAGGGTAGTGGAGCAAGTATGGTGTCTCTGGTAGTGATACATACAGATGTTTCTTAAACAGACCCCAGGTATGTCCTCTTCTCCAATCCTCCAAACAAAGACGGGACCAAAGCAGGGAAAGCCCTAGACAGTGAACCTGGAGCTAGAGCTCTAAGTGTCCCCTTTTAGAACAGCCAGACAGCTTTGCAACAACTGTAGATTACCCTTAAAAAGAACAGTAGCATAATAAGTTCACATTTCCCCATTCAGTTCCCTCTGACGGACAGAACTGCATTCACTGATATTATTTTACTTTACTCATACGTTAAAACTAAAAGTTACCTTAGCATGTTTCAGTTCAAGCTCAGCTAGTTCCACCAAGTTCTTTCTGAATGCTGCTACTCTTCTTGTTTTGAAATCTATCAGTTCTGTTTTGGTTTGGGGGAAAAAGTTAGCATATATAATTAATACAAACACTCATTTTGTAACACACCTCTATAATCTATGGGATACACAATGTTTAATGTAAACGTAAAGAGAAAATTACTGTAAAACTTAATATAAAAAAGTACCTTGTTTAGCTGATTCTGAGATTTTCTCAAACTTCTGACAGCACACTTGCTGGGTGGTTTCTGCTTGAAGGACATCTTTGTTTTTGGCTCTGGCTTTGTCCAGAGCTTTGTTGGCATTCTCGTAATCAACTAATGCCCTTCCTCGTCTGTACAGAAGGTCCTGAAGGCCAGTCAAGGACAGACATTAGTTGGCTAGCTCAAATAAAAAACTAACACTCAAACAGAATGCTGAGCTATAATCGTACAAGCTGTAATCTAGAAGTACTGTTGTAAGTAATCATGAAAGTAATGTCTATAATGTCTGTGAGTGATATGCTGACAGTAAGGTGTCAAGACAGCATACCTTGGCAGCTTGCGACTCCCTGAGGTAATACTTCAACAAGTCAGCAAGTTTAAGGTCCTCATCAGCGGCGACTCGTGCCTCGATTTTCTATGCAGGAAACAGGCACATGAAATGAGATGGACTGACAGGAAGAGAGAAGGTGACCTTATGATCTCTAATGTTCTGTGCCGTGTTACTGTGGACTGTTGGTGTAAAACTGCTGACGGTCTCTGTACATTCGGCACCAAATTAGCTGCCTCTCTTCAGCGAGGGAAAAGTGCTCTGAGGCACGTCCTCATTAGGAGTTCAAAGACCCTCATCCAAGAAAGGCTACCTTTAGATCTCTCTTCAATGCCTTCTCAAGACATAACTTGAAAAAGTATTGGTCCCATAAGGAACACGTTACTGTGAAATAGGGCCATACATGTAACACAATTGGAATACTAAGCTAATTATGTAAAATAACTGCTCTAAACAATTAGAACTGGATCTGAATTGAACATTAGAATTAAATGCCTATAAATATCAGGCTACCTGTATATTTAATATATCTGTCCAAGTCTTGTCACTCAGAAACAGTATTCAAGTAACTTACCGTGCTCTGTTTAAAATAAACCTAAATAGTAAAATAAAACCAGGCATTGAGCTACTGTTAAAATACTAGAAATTGACTTACCCGTGTTTTCTCAAAAAGCTCCGACACTTTCAAGAAAAATCTAAAAAGAATAAGACAAAGTGTATAATTACACATATTTCTTGATGTTATCAAGCTAATTCTATGTACAGGCCAATAAACAAGACATGAAAGTTACATACTTGCACACATCTGTTGAGTCCTGGGTCCCTAAAGTGTATAGTGTGGAAGCAATTCTGTTGATGTCATCTGCAGCACCTGAAAAAGACTCACCGTTACATCTCCATACCATAAAAACACAGACATTCAGCACAATGCTAAGCTCTGCAAAACAAGCCTAGAGCTTGTTTTATATTTATTCATGCACTGAAGCCAAGTCATTCCTTCAGTTAAAAAGCTTTTAACACCATTTTTCAATTCTCCATTGCAGTGTGTCATGCTTCACTGTTCACTGTCAAAATAATACATTTCAATGAAAACGTACATACCAAAGCTGAGACAGCCGATACTTGTGTATCGTTCATGTATATGCCAGGTGACCGCAGAAGTTTTCTAAATCTGTCAGTAGTACATATTTCAGTACATAAGCCTGGCATGATTGAGGAAATGCAAAAACCAACCTCAGTACATACTCTAATATTTCAGTTCCCATAATGAACAGCCAGATAACTTGTTCCTAATGACTACATGTTTAAAGTCACCTGACATATCCAAAGTATCCTGACACAGATTTTGCAGAATTGCATTTGAAGTCTGGCTCTTCTGCTCAGGCATACATAGAAAACTCCACTTACCAGGTTCCATATATGTAAGCAAATTAATACAAAACAGAGTAACATAAAGTACTGCACATAACTAAACACATAATGAAACATGACACACATGCTATTCGTGGAGAACTGACAATGAGTTGCATGGTTGGTCCTCAGCTGAATAAGTATGAGCTGAGGTGAGGCATGAAATGTAGCTGGGCGACAAAGAGATTTGGTTTCCAAAAGTATTCTTTGCCTGGAGCAAAGAAAGAGTTGGTTCCCTGCTGTGCCAACTACTTTTTCACAGGATAAAATGCATACATACATGTTTTTGAGTATATGTATGTTGGAAGTGTAAACTGTGTGTTAGTGTAGAGCTTACCTTAGAAAGTGACAGATACAAGAAACGGAAGAGAAACTTACTTTTGTGAGACCTGATCATTCTGTCAGATTTGGCAGAGGCGTCTTTGACGCGGTTATGGTACTCTAAAAGGAATGTCTTCTCATGTTCAAAGAAGTCATCTACATCCTGTATTTCACAGTGGAGAGAGGGGGAGGGGGAGTAAAAGTGAAACATTTTATTAGGATTGTTTGTTTTTGTTTTTGCAGAATATGAGTTTCACTGGCCATGTGCAACAAAATTCAAGGACATCTGTACAGATTGTATAGTGGTGCATGAACGTTTATGAATTTTCTATATTTCTGCGTAAATTTGACATAAAACTTCAACATCAATTTGTCACATAAGTCCAAAAGTACATAAAGAGAACTAAATCAAACAAATGAGACAAATATATTTGACATGGTCATTTATTTTATGGGGAACATTTTCCAATAATACATGTCTGTGAGTGTATATGAACCTTTAGGAGTCAGGTGTTCACAATCAGTGTTGGGAACGTTACTTTAAAAAAGTAATTAGTTATAGTTACTCACTACTTGTTAAAAAAAAGTTACTTAGTAACTGAATTACTCTATAATAAAAGTAACTCGTTACCAAGGAAAGTAACTATTTGCATTACAGTTAAAAAAAGTTATATGTCAAAGAATAAGGATTTTTTGAAAAA
>BRDA01005574.1:26718-45254 GCA_036984385.1 Crenuchus spilurus | reverse complement strand
GAACCCAAGCTCAGACGTAGACTCGCCTCAAAGGTACAAGAGGGGCACAGACGCACCCAAAGGAGGCCCCTGCGGCCAAAGGAGGGTGTCAGGTTCACGGGGAGAACATGGAAACTCCGCTCAGATGCAGACTCGAACCCAAGACCTCAGCGCTGAGAGGCAAACGTGCTAACCACTAAGCCACCGTGCCACCCACAAAATTACTATTTATTTAGTAATGACTCAATTATAAATGAAGCCAAGACCTCAAATACCTTATATGGTTGCCATACTCACAATAAAACCTGCATATTCTTCATTTTCCACAAAGGAGTCATGGAGCCAGATAAATTCTTCATGTTGTCTCACCACAGAGAACTCATTCTGCTTGAAGTTGGGTAGAGTGCTCTGGAGGAACATGAAATACATAATACATTTTTGCACATTGTTACAAGGTATTCACATCCAAGTATTTTTGGCAAAATAATGTATAGTACTATTCCAACATGACTTAAGTATTAGTCAGCCTATTCTCCTTATAAAACCATGAGAATTTCAAGCTAGACTTTTCTCCCAGTAAAATAAAACATTTGCATATGCTTGAAGAAACTTTTTTGACAGAATCCTTTCATATCATGAAGTCACAGAGACGAGAATAGAAATGCATCCGTTTCCAGCACTACCAGGCTTACCTTAGTGTGGACGGTGAACTTCACTTTGTCTCTCTCACTCAGAGCATCTGAAATGTCCACTTGTAGTGTAGCATCAGTCTGAAGGTCCACATTAACGGCCCTGGGCTGTAAAACATTTTGAATTAGATTAATCTCCAGTTTTACAGTTTCTTTTCCCCCCACTTGTATCATGTGACGGGTTTAAAAGGGTTTATTTTGGAATAGCCATGTCCTGCCTGTGTAATACACATCTGTTCCAATGTCAGATTTCATGTTTTCATTCTAAAACACTAGCTAAATAAGTTGACAATGTGTTAGTGACGAGTTTTTGTAAATGTTTTAATATATAGTATGCATGAATTTTGAGATTGGCATGAATAGAAATGTTGTCTATACACTTCCTGAATAGTGTTACTCTACCAGTGAATACTAGTGGAAAATTTGTGTTCATAGTTTAATTCAAAAAGGTAAACTATTTTGTCATTTAGTACATTTATTTGCAGAAAAATATTTTTTTTAAAAATTCAAAAATTTAAATAATACAAAGCTCATGCTTGCTTTTAAACAACACAATACTTATGTTTCAGCTTATGAAGAGTTTAGTAACCAATATTTGGTGGAGTAATCCTGACTTTCTCATGATCTCCAGTCTTTTACATTGCTGCTGGGTGACTTTATGCCAGTACTGGTGCAAAAACACAGGCAGTTCAACTTTGTTTGATTGACTGTGGCCATCCATCTTCCTCTTAATTACATTCCATGGGTTTTTAGTTGGGTTCGGGTCTGGAGATTTTGCCAAGAGTGGTCTATTTATTTTTCACAGAACAATATCAACAATTCTACCCAGCAGGTGACATACATTACATTTAACCTCAAACCACCTAACAGGAGCAATGCTATTTTATGGAATGGTACATTTGTTAACTATCAAACCACTTCAGCGTGTCAATATTATAGAGTCATCATGTTATATTACAGAGTCGATATCTTAGTGTGACATCAATGCCAGCACAAAAACATAATTTCTAGTCAAAATGTTGGCAGTAAAACTATGAAAAGTTATATACGGTACTATTTAAATGACCTCTACTGATATTTCTGTGATAGTTAACAATTATTATTACAGGTAAATATCATACCTATGTTTGAAAGTTTAAGGCCATTCCTATATCTTACGCCTTCTTTAAGAATAACTAGGCAGGTTATTATAGTTACTAAAACTAGATTATAGTTAAAAGTAAAACTAGACAAAAAAATTAATGATACATTAATTTAAAAATATGATCAGATTATTAGAAAATTTGTCTAAAATAAATAATGCTGCTGTTAGTCAATATATCTTTTTTCAGTCTCCCTCTAACTTGTATTTTCTTTATATTCTCACGCAGATGTGGTTTATGTTTATAGTACGTGCAATGTTCTGTTTTGTGTCCCAAACTTGTACAAAAAATGTGTATGTTAATATCTACCTACCTACATATATGTGTGCATGTTTGTGCGAGTGTGTACACACACATACACTGCCATTCAGTGCCATTGTGTGCCACTGCACAGCTCACTGGCTTCAGTCTTCATTCTCACAAGTTTGTTTGCTGGCCTAAGGTTCAGCCCAAGCTTATGTGTACAATAACAAAAATCACACCAAAAAGATTAGCGCATATTGCACAAAATATCCCACTTCTACTCACAGGCTGAACCTACTGTCAGTGGGTTAAAAAGGCTAATCGTTGTGCATGTTTGCGTTTCCCACGGAATGTTGATTTGCAGCCAGTAGGAAGTCAACTGATCATCAGTCGCTTTGCTAATAGCTCGTAGCGCTCCAGCGACATTGAACGTGACTGACACGGCTAATCCATTTGTTGACCACACATGGACAGTAGACGATTAAAACTGTACACAATAAAAATGCGATTGTGTTTTGGCAAAGACGAAGGTGCTGTTAATATGAGACAAAAAACGATCAAAAACTTACTCCTCTGTCCTCCTCGGAGAGGAAATCGGGACCATCATCCAGCCCTTCTTGCTGTAAAAAGAAGAGGCAGAAAAAATCACAACATGCATAGCTTAGACATTTAGTCGACACATTCGCTGCGAAAATAACAATGTCAAAGGCGTCCCCATTAAAAAGAGCTCAGCAGAGTCCAGTAATTGAAGAAAAACCCACCATCATGGCTGCTGCGGGTGGAGTACGACTGTGGCGATGATGTGTGACGTGAGGGAGCGGATCAAAGAGGGCGGAGCTTCTACCAACACACGGGACCGCACACAACACTGTTACAGCAACTAACATTAACAACACATTCACATTTATATTCAGAAATACTCGCTTGTATTTCATAAAATATTACGACAGCAACACGAGCTGTTTTATTGTGTTTGTAGGACCTTGTACCGAAGACGAAGCTGAAGTTAGCTTCCTCGTACGCGTCTCGTTTTTACTTCTCGTTCCACCTTAAATTGGTGCAGCAGATACACTGAAGAGCCTAGTGGGAATACTTCAACTGCTATACCATTTAAGGTGGAACGGATTTTTTAAACTTCAGCCTCGTCTTGTGAGGACAATTTTGAATGCCAAGATAACTAGAAAACTGTAGTAATTATATGATACTATATTTGTCATTTTAAAGAAAGTGTATAATCCATAATGTTGTCCACTCTTATAATATTCCTCTTGTTGATATATTATTATACCCATAATTCCCTATTTATAGTTATATTGTATCCTGTAGCAAATTATAATTGTCTACATTACTGTCATTACATTTTGACACGAATCCTGTCGAAATGCCTGTAGCACATTTTTAATAAGGATTTTGAAAGTGTAGAAATATTATACATTACATTATGTGAATTATTTTTATGCGGAATATTTTGGTTTAATATTTTATAGTTTATTTATATGGAAGTTCTTTAATGTCCTGTGTACAGCACTTTGGTCAACGGTGTTGTGTTTAAATGTGCTTTATAAATTAACCTATTTAACCTAATTAAGTGACACTAATTGAAGTAGATAAATGATACAAATTGACATATTTCACTGGTATTAATAGGATTGCTTCATGTAATGGTAACTATGTAATTAACAGCTTGACAGGCAAAATACAGGAATTAGTTTGAGTATTACAGATCTGACTGTCACTTTCTCAGACTACGCTGTTCTTAGACCCTATTACATATTTTTTATATGAAAAAAAGCCACTGTTGTCCAAAAAAACACTGATGCATGTTTGAAGCTTGCAAAAGAGCACCTGGATGTTCCATAGCACTACTGGCAAACTATTCTGTGGACAAATGAAACCAAAATTGAGTTGTTTGAAAAGAAAACACAATACTATACAGTATTTGGAGGAACAAAAGGCACAGCACACCAACATCAAAACCTCATGCCAACTGTGAAATATGGTGGAGGGGACAACATGGTTTGGGGGTGCTTTGCTGCCTCAGGGCCTGGATGGATTGTTGTCATCAACAGAAGAATGAATTCCCAAGTTTATCAAAACATTTTGCAGGAAAACGTGTCCTCCCAAGTTTTCCAACTGATGCTCAACAGAGAATGGGTGATGCAACAGGACAATGACCCAAAACAGAAGTAAATCAATAATAGAGTGGCTTCAACTGAAAAAATACACCTTCTGGAGTAGCCCAGTCAGAGTCATTGCCCCAACTGAGATGCTGTGGCATGACCTCAAGAGAGGGATTCACATCAGACATCCCAAGAACATTGCTCAGCTGAAACAGTATTGTGAAGAGGAATGGTCCAAAATCCCCCCTGACCATTGTGTAGGTCTGATCTCTAACTATAGGAAACATTTAGTTGAGGTTATTGCTGGTCAACCAGTTATTAAATCAAATGGTTCACATACTTTTTCCTCCCTGCACTGTGAAGGTTTACATGTTCTGTTCAATAAAAACATGAAAATATGCTAAATTTAGTGTTTGTCTATTGTTGTGACTTAGATCAAGATTAGAACACACTTAATGACCAATATATGCAGAAATCCAAGTAATCATAAAGAGTTCATATACTTTTTCTTGCAATTGTATTTCATATTTCAAGTAAACATCATTAAAGGGGTGGTCAAATTTTTCACTTTCTCACATTAAATAATAGTTTTTTGATATTTAAGTAGTGTTTCTTGGTGGTATGCTTTACTAATGCTTAATAAATAACCTAATAGAGACCAAAGAGTCTGCCTTAATGAATTAAGGATAGACATTTGTCCACTGGGTGGCAGCACATGCATTAGGTTTAGAACTGCAGAGCCTCTGAGAACACAATCAGCTGTTTTGCCAATAATAAAGACCCTTATTGACACATTTTGCTGGACTATTTTCACAATACTGAAAAATGGGAACTCGTCTGCAGTTTGTTGTTTCCCCTCAGGACTTTAAGACCATAAATACAACTGCCTATCAGAGTGTGATGATGTCCACTCTAGGTCATCCCAGAGTTCAGACACATCAATACACAGAAGCAGTGATGACTCAAGGCATTTCTCAAATATTGATGTCGTGATTCTGTCCACTAAAACGTACAAACGACTAAACAACTTCACTCGACTGTTGCTGCACCCTTTATGACAATGCATGAGAGCAGATTGTGCCAGTCTTACACAGTAATTACCAGGATTTAGGCTGGTCAGTGCACAAACTGAAAATATAGTTTGATATGGACTTATTCAGGCAATTTGGTGAGATTCTTGACCATTAGGGCCAATTTCAATACTGTCATGTCATGTCATACGCAGTCATGGCTTCGTGATGGTAGGCTGCACAGACGAGTCACTTCTCTCCAATGCCATCTGTCTCTGGTTGCTTGTAGCAGGCTAGCACCTGATAATCTAGTCCATGTCTTGATCTTATCCATCCAGGTTATTCTTGGTCTTCCTCGTCTTCGGACTCCCTCCACAAGTCCAGTCATAACACTTCCTTCAATGCTCTCATGTGCTGCCTCATCACATGACCGAAGAAACGTAACTTGCGGGATTTAACGTGCATCAATAACTCCTTTTGAGTTCTAGCCATCTCATCATTTCACTACTTCACGGACAAAACTGGACCTTACAGAAGTCCATTTCCAAAAAAATGCCATACAGTAAGTCATAATGATGAGCTACAAAATCATAATAATGAAATCTCATTATTATATCATCATTATGACTGTGAATCTCATAATTATGACTTACTGTATTGCCTTTTTTCCAGTGGCAGAAATAGGCTTCCATTGGATTTTCACAAGGACACGGTAGCTAAAATTGGGCTGAATCTGGATTGTACTCATAGTATCAGTCACTTATTTAGCAGTTGTTGAAAAGTGCTTTTGATCCAACATGTCTAAACTCGTAACACATAACATAATTAAACAACAGAAAATAATAATGCAACATGGTCATAAAACATACTGTCATCCAGTCATTAACAGAGTTCAGAACATCTATAAAGGATCATTGGAATGATCAAATAAAACAAGTCCATATTTAAACTGGACTGACTTGACTTTATGCATTATAAACAGCAAGACCAACCACACCTCACCCCAGCTGTCATTCTGTCTAATAACACATTGAGTAACTTTGTACTGGGGTTTAATCTTGTGACCCTGCATGCAATAACACATCCATATTCTCATATTGGGTCATGTTTCTCTGCAAATAGCCTAAACATTTTCAGGTCTTTTTGTTAATGCTTAGAATGTGAATTTAAACAGTAATATTTAGCTGGTGGAGCAGGCTCTTATGACTTTGTTTAGTTATGTACCAGAAGGTGTATCTACCTGAACACATCCATATTTGCTACCACTCTGAAAATTGGGAAATCATGTTATGAGCAAGTGAAGATTGCACCATCTCTTGTCTTCTCATATGCCACTTCCTTGCAGTAATACTCGGAATGTTTTCTTACCACTTCTCTTACCCAGACACTGTTTAAATTAGACAGAATTTCAGGAATTGGTTGACAGTATTTGTACTTCAATCCTCACATGACTAGCATTCCAGTACATTTTGAAATGGCTAGAAATCACTAACCAGTGTCCAAACCACATACCCTTTCTCAGCATAGAACCTTGTGCAGAGCAAGGAGAGGTCACTTGTTTATTTTCAACTCAGTTGTCCAGACACAGAGATTCGAGGGCTAACATAAAAGGCCCTTTGTTCCAGGCGACAGAGTGCATAACGGTTTTGACAAACCAATTTGATGTTTCAAATGTTTTTAGGCCAAACCAGTCACAACCCCTGACTTCTCAAAAAGTTAAAATTTGATTAAATATTCATGAAAGTATAGTATTAATTCACTGACTTCAAGTTTCAAACAATGTCCCTTTTTATCTTTTTTGTGTTTTATTTGACCATCTTTGGTTGATTTATTGCCCAAACTACATGGGAGGCATGGTGATGAAATGGAAATAAGGTGTTTTTCCTGGTGAACCCCTTAATTTTCCAAGCATACTACATCCAATGAATTATTCTTCATTAAGCAGAAGGAAGACCAATGCAAACTGGCTGAATACACCTTAGGTTACTTAAATCGCCTTAAAAAGTAACCCAAGTATGAAACCCAGGATAGCCCTCACAAATTTAAAGAATAGAAAAGCTGCAAACTTACACTAACAGATCATGAAGAAGGGGATATGTGATGATGCTTACAAAGATAAAGTTGTCAGGAGCTTAGATCCTGTCCTTCGCTATGTGCTTGCATGCTTCAAGGGCTTGGGCATGCTTCAAGTTTTAGAGCCACTACTAGAAAGTTCCTGATCCCTAGATACTCCAGGAGAGACTTCGGGGACTCTGAAAAAGAGTACAGGCTAAATCATTCAGACTTTGAAATGGTTGTTTTGGGGGAATTTCAAGCATTGGTAGGAATCATATCCTACCAGGTCTGGCCTTGAAAGGAACTTGTATGAACTCTGCTGCTGATGTGGTTATGAAGCAGCGTGACATTCTTTTACACATACACCTTTGTCTGCTGCCCACATTCCTGAATGTGAAAAACACTCTTTGTAACTGCTGCACAGGCTGTTCAGCTGCGCTTCCCGTTCACAGCTCTTTGGAAGCATGTTCAGTTTTGCCATTTGTGGACAACGATGACAAGACACAAAAGCATGTTGGCCATAAATAGCACCGAGCAGCAGTGGATTGCTCACTGCCGGCGGATCAAATTCTCCAAAGGGAGAAGCAGCCCCTGGCCTCCAGCCCAGTTTCACTGGAATACTCACACACACACACACACACCACTCTCACAGAAACTCTAGGACTATATGAAGGTGGGCGGGTGGTCCATTAAAACTTTCGAAACATCAGGATAGGTCAGGATAGTTCATGTTTGACAACATGAAGTAGGTCAAATAGGACACAAAACCTGACAACAACAAACAAAGCAGGACAGCATATCCAATACTAATACAGGAGGAGATAAAGTCAGCATTTCAGTGACCACCGAGTATTGGCCTATATGGCAGATAATGTATAACTATAATACACTGATAACTATTAATCAATGGCCAGCAGTTCTAATAAATAAACACTAGGCTCTGAATTTCAACAGCTGAGCAGAAAAGACAAAAAGGTACAGCAGGTTTTACCAGGAGACACCACACAGAACAGAACTAGAGGAAGAATCTCATTTCGATGCTGCAGTAGAGCCTGGATAAATCTGAAAGAAGGGACGTCCGCATGCCTAAATGTGTCCATGCTCCAAGTGAAGAGGTGAATCATGAATGGTATGCCACAAGGTTTTATTGCAAAGTGGCAACTTCACCGATCTCAAAAACAATGTTCCATATAAGGCTGCAATTGCCATCTTTACAGATATTTTGCATTCATTTTTAGTGTTAAAAAAAACCCAAGCAGCACCCTCTTCTTCTTATTCAGTGGTGTACTGTACATTCGAAAGAAAGTAAGGCTGCAATGGAACAGTTAATATGTATCTGTCTTTGTCCATAAGCATTTACAGGAATGAAAAGTGTGGTAACTTCAATCCGGTGACAAGCACAGAGATACCATAGTCCCCTTGTCGTTTTTGTCTCAACGTGTAGTGTATAAACAAAAAGTGCTTTGAAATCTGCATAGTATTAAATGTGTTTGCCACATCATAATGAACCAGATTAGGTAGAACTGTTCAAATAAATAGTTTAAAACTCAACGAGTGCAAAGTGCTTGCTACTGGTTAACGCATCACTGTGAAGCATTAACAGAAAGCATTCTAGCATGCCTGTTACAGTAGAATATAATTTAGCTGTTATATCTCTGCAAATATATCAAAAGAGATAGACTGGACTTATTTTTACTTGTACTGACAGAAGTACTGATAATGTGATACTGATGGCTTCTGATGTTGTTTGGCAAAACAAACTATAAGAGAACTTTCTTGGGGATGTACAAAAACTACCAGAATTTGAAAAAGTCAGCTGGCAATAAACTGGTAGATTTTTCTGTATATGTTTACGAGATCTCCTTCATATGAAAAAAAAAAAAATAGAGAACCTAAAACTATTCCTTCGGGGTCAAAAGACAAGTACAGCTGCTAAGATAGAAAGCGTGTGGAATCCAGATGGCACATGTCTTTTCTGTTTACAGTGGTCGCCCTTCCAGAGATACAACCACATTTCCACCCAGTTTGTCTGCCAAGGTTGAGCGGTCCTGAATGTCATCTAAGCCATTGACTTGCCATTCGTGTTTGATACCTGGAAAAAAAGTGACACATCATGAGAATACATCAAAGCATTTGCCTTCACAAAACCATCTGAAATCATTTAAAAAATACAATGTGTAGTGATGACCAGAGCTTTGTTTAGTGTGCTACACAGTACAAAACTTCTGCTTTCATGATATTGCAAGGCAAAGCAAGTTTATTAATACAGCATGCTTCATATACAAAGGGTTTTTAAAATACATATATTTTATTATATATATATATACATATATATATATATATATTAAAAAAAAATATATATATATACATATATATATATATATATATAAAAAAAATATATATATACACATATATATATAAAAATATATATACACACATATATATAAAAATATATATACACACATATATATAAAAATATATATACACATATATATATATATATATATATATATATATATATAAAAATATATATACACACACATACACACACACACACACCTTATACTATTATACTATATATTAGTATTATACTATATATTAGTACATAATAGAATAATAAACTGATTTAAAAAATAATATACTAATATACAGTATATAAGTTTATAAATGCCAGGTATTTGATGAAAAACCTTTTCAGAAACATTTTCCATCTTTAATGTGATTTATAATCTGTATGACTCAATGGATAAAATAAACCAATCTGAAATCAAATGCAAAACTAAAAAAACAAAAAATGTGGTTGCAATAATATGCACATGCTCTTGTGTTCAGATTTAACTTATCAAATTCAAACTCCAGTTAAATAGTAGTTTATTCACAACTGCCATCATTTGCAGAGATTCTGATTAACTTCATGTAAAGTTCAACTGTTCTAGTAGGATTTTCCTGACATTCAGTCAGTTGCAACTTACAGCAAAAGCCATGGTCCACAAAGATCACTTCTAAAGCATCAAACAGATCTCAATTCCAATTTCCAAGGCATTTGATATGCCATGGAACACAGTGAAGATGGTCATCAAGAAACTTATCAAATATGACAACTTTGACATTACCAAGGACTGGACTTCTCTCCAAAATTGCTGAAAAGACAAAAAACAGGACCAGGAGGCTGCCAATAGGCCTACAGCAAGGGTGTCCAAACTTTTCTTGCTGGGGCCCAGAAGAGAAAAATGTGTGCAGTCACAGGCCACAGACTTGTAGCCATCTTATGCATTCTATTTTTTGTTTCTCTGGAGCCGTCATGTCTACCCAAAAGTTCAGGAACATTAATGTAGGTGTAACATCATTAATGTTTAGCGTTAGGGGAGAGAAGGAGATATGGAACGTTTTAAATTGGTTTTACGTGACAATGACCAAACTAGAAATCTCTTTTTTGCTTAATAGTGGTTTTTTTATGTTATTATTATTATTATTATTATTATTATTATTATTATATCTAAAATAATTTGCGGGCTGTTCCAAAATGGTAACAGGCCGCAAATGGTCTGTGGGCCAGACTTTGGATATGCCTGGTCTACAGCAACATTAAAGAAGTTTCTGGCAAGCACTGGTTGCGTAGTACATGTGACAATCTCCTGTATTCTTCACATATCTGTTCTGTGGGGTAGGGTGGCAAGATGAAAGCATTTTCTTATGAAGATCCTAAGCGTCTTAGCTTGACAATGTTTTGCCAAAAACATGTGGGAAATTAAGTTATTTTCTGATGACACCAAGATTGAAATTTTTGGAAATAAACCCAAATGATATTTTTGGTGCAGTGCCAACATCTGAATCACCAAAAGAACACCAGGCTCAAAGTGAAGCATGGTAGAGGCAGCATTTTGCTTTGGGGCTACGTCTCCGCAGCTGGAAGTGGGGCTTTAATCAAGGTGGAGGGAATTGTGTAGAGTTCCAAATATCAGTAAATTCTGGCAGAAACCTTTAGTTAAATAGCAGTTAGTTAGTTAGCACGGCAACAACCCAAAGCATACCTCCACATCAACAAAAGAATGACTTCAGAAGCAGATCAGAGTTCTGGAATGGCCCAGCAAGAGCCCAGACCTGAATCCAATTGAACATCAGTGAATTGACCTGAAGAGGGCTGTACACAAGAGATGCCCTCACTGATTTGGAGAGCTTTTGCAAGGAAGAGTAGGCAAAGACTGCCAAGTCAAGATGTGCCATACTGACAGACTCCTACCCAAAAAGTCTGAATGCTGTCAGAAATTCAAAGAGTATTTCAAGAGTTTAAGGGTGTTATTATTTATGCAACCACATTATTTTAGTCCTTTATTTTTATTTTTCCACCCTAAAGGATTTCAGTTTATTTTTCAATGTACAGATTATAGGTGACATTAAAAGGTTAAAAACGGTCTGAAATGATTCCTCTTGGTCTGATTTAAACAAAACCCTGGCATTTTAACAGGGGTCTGTAGACTTTTCATATCCACTAAAAATATGGGGCCCTCAATCACAAAGTTTCTCTCTCACAAATTTTCTTAAATATTACTGAAATTTAAATCCTACAAAAGGGGAATAAAAAAAACTCATTAGCCAAAAGTTTTTACACAAACATGTCAGTACTCAAAGACACAAGAGTGGGTGTAGAATCTGCTCTTAAAAGAACAAATCTCAAATAAGAAAACACTGGTGAACATCAGAATGTGTGTGAACTATGCATACATATTATAAAAACACATTTCTTTTTAAGAATGGTTGATGAATGAGACCCACTGTTAAGACATTTACAGTTGCAATTGTACATGTGACGTGCAAGCAATCACTACACTTTATTTCAATCATGATGGTTCCAGTGTCAGTTCTGTAGAAAAGCTTAGTGTATGAGAAAATCCTTCAGTGATCACTCATAAGACATGTTTATCATCCCATTAAGCCTCCAATGAGATAACTGTAGGGCTCCAGAACATCATAGGCAGCATACACAATCCTAAATCAGCTCTCACAAGCTTGTGATAAAGGACAGCATGCACTGTAAAAAAAATAATCCAACCAACAGCCCAGTGAAGAAGGGGATTGATTTCAGAGTGAATTTAGATGAATTACTCACTATCTGCAGCTTGGCCAGCTTGCCGATGTCTGGGGGCAGGATCTCAAAGTCGTTGTCACTGAGATAGAGTGCACGCAGGGTAGCTGAAATGAGAGAGGGGGAGCGTAAAGCAGACCAGCATGCTGCAGGCCTAAGCGGAGTGTTGCCTGATCAATAGAGATGGTCAGGGTTGATTAATACTACACGTCCAAATCTGTGTCTGTCTGAGAAACCATCGACACAGACACAAAGTAGAGCATGACTGAATAACACACTTTGTACAGACAATTTAGAATAAACACAAAGGACAAACAAGGCCTACAGAGACACAAACGCCGACATGTACACAATCATGTAATACAGAACAAACAAATACTTAACACATTTTCAGCAAGTAACTACTACTAGTCTAGATCACAAAATTCTCTCACTGCGGAAATGAAACGCAGAACGTCACAGTATATGTCTTTTCCTACCATTGCAGCACTCATGTCTGGTCTCAGTCTCGAGACTACAAACTAATGTTCTCCATCTTAACCTTGTTTGGACTCTTGTCTGTCTCAAGGCGAGATGAATTCACAAATCGGTGTTAAGACCTAGAAAGTCCAAAACGTATGTCTGACGTAATATTTATTAGAAATCAACAATCAATTATAATATAATAAAACATTTTTTTTCCTCTACATGCCTAAATGAAAATCTGCCACCAGAGGAAAGGTTATTGCTCTTGTTCAATTCCAATCAATGTTTTTTTTTTAATCATCTGATATTAAGAATAGTGTGCGCATTTTCATATTTTTGCTTTACATTAACATCTGCCAAATCTACAAATATACTGAAATGTCAGGTCTTCACATTTAACAATAAAAATTAATTGAGTGAAAGTTGATGGTTGATATTTAACTGACTTCATGTGGTGACTTTTGATTACGTTTTGGAGAAGAAGGGACACAGAATAACCATAATTTAGTTCAAAAATTTACATTTTATAAGAATTTAATAAATAAATACAAATGTTAAGCTAGATATTATTTAATGCTAGATTTAACTAAATATATGATGAAATATATTTATTAATATATATCACATATACATGTTAATGAAAGTACATTTAATTACAAACTAGTTTGATTTTTTCTAATCAATTTAAAATGTTCAACATTTATTTTTTTTTATATGATAATCTGATCTCTCAAATATTATTCATCCCAGATCTGACTACTGAAAGATAGACTTGGCTCTAAAGGTTAGAGCTGCACAATATGCTGCAACAGCATTGTTATTGTAATGAACACATGCACAATAATCTCATCACAGGACATGCAATGTCAAGTTCATTTCTTAAAACCTTTTTCACTGCTAAATATAAAAGGAAAACACACTATTCTTATTTTCTATGATATATCTACCAAAGGTATATTACACCTGCTCAATATCATTTGTTTAACATTTTATTACCATGAAGTGCATTTTTTTTAAATAACATTTCACAAAAAACTATGTAATTTTTTTTCTGTATCGTGCAGCCGTACGAGCAGTCTTGATTACAACACTACTTTTACTAGCCACAGCTTTAAGCTGTTTGAGAGGCTGTGCTCTTAGAGCCAGCTTACAATTCTTCCTCTCCCTCCTCCTCTTCCTCCAGTGTGCTCTGCTGTCTCTGATTGTCCTTAATCACCTAAGGCTCATTCATTAATCAGATCCATTTTAATTTGCTTATGGAATCAGAGGTAATATCAGAGGCTGGTTGTCAGCAATGATAAATAGAGCAGGGAGGGTATATGGAGATGTGGGAGGGGGGAGTAAAGGACTGATTGCTGTTCAGTGCATGCTTTCATCATGTCATCAGTATTAAAATAACATCCCATTAAAAGACTACAGCGCACTAGAGACGGTCAATGATCATCACTGGGCCTCTAATGGGGAAAGGCTGATTGGGATGATGATGAGGGTGATGATGAGGAAGATGAAGTTTAGTCAGTTTCCTGTTATTTTTTTTGTAATGTGCTTTATGGAGAGAAGTGCATGGTGAAGATAGGTACCTGCTACTATATTTAACTAAATGTAAATTAGAGGGAATAATTGTAAGTTTGTTTCAAGAGACAGAAAGAGACACTCACTAAGGTAGAAGAAGTTCCCGGGCAGTGAAGACTCATTCAGATTGTTGTAAGTCAGATCCAGGACCTCCAGTGCTGGTAGAGAACCAAACCCTCTGGGCAGCGTATTCAACCTGTTCATTCTAAATGTGAATACAAACACACATTACAAATTCTCTTAACACAGAGGTATACACAGTGGTTACAGTTAGAGACAGTTGAAACTAAACAACAATCAACACATTTTGATTAAGACTGATGCTTTAACACAAAGGGTACTTAACACAAACAGTACAGTGGTTAGAATTTAACAAGTATTTATGGTGCCACAGATGAACAAGTCACCCATGTGCAATAATATAACCACCATACCATCAAAGATGCTGGTTTTAAACTGTGTGCTCATAAGCTGGATGTTCCATTTCTTTATCAGGTAGAACAGAGTCCATGATTTTTTTTTTTTTTAAAAAGTGTACATTTTAGCTCCACTTTGCTTCAATGCATCTTAAAGAGCAAAAGACTAGAGCAGGCAGATTTTCTGGATCTACTAAATATGGTTTCTTCTTTACACTGTAGAGATTTTTTGTTTGCAGAGACAAAACCAGGTACACAGATATGATATTATGTACTTTACATGGAACAATCCTCAAGTTTGCCTTTTGCCATTTCATGCTGAGAAATATTTTTCTGTGCTCTATGCCCACATGGTCAGTGGTGAACACTTCCCCATATTAAGTTCTGAAAGGCTCAGCCTCTCTAGGATGCTGTTTTTGTAGTCATATCACCGATTTGTTGTAAATTAACTTAATTTGTTGTAAGAAGATCCAACAGGGGTTTATTTATTCATTTTTAAGCATTACAACACTTTACACTCTTTTTAAACTTGTTGGCTATATTTGATATGTTGTCTTTGTACTTGCTTACTAACACAGATGTACAGATGTTCAATTTCTGTAAATGTTCATATCATCTATACTTTCTGCATATTGTAGTGTGTTTATATTTGTCTACTCAGGCTACATAAGGATACTTAGCATTCATACCTTTTCAGTTACAGATATTTACATCTCTTAGCATCCCTCAACTCTTCATTACTCCAATTAACTTTCTGTAATGTTTTAACTTTATTATTCTCTATTCTGCTTCCTTTTTTCTCTCTCAGCGTAAACTCAAAAACAGTTTGCGTGCTTGATTCCTTATATGTGTAATACAGAGAATCTGATTCAAATAAATGTCGAGATTAAATGACTGTAATGTGAATGTTTTTTTTTAGTCCAGCTCAAAAGTAGCTCAGCTACTTTTTTCCAAAGCAAGGAATTATTGTCAAAAAATTGTGTGCTTGGATGCGTTTCAACTTGGCCTTATCCAGTTATTTTCTCAATTTAATAAATAAGAACATTTAAATGGACAGGAACATGCTTGCAGACCTCTTGCTCTTAGACTACACTGAGCCTCTTCAGTAAATGAGCACTGCTTCCCAAAAAGTTGAAGGTGCCTGACAGTGAACTGCAGTATCTGTGCAATACAGAGAGACTGAGATCAAAGGCTGATTAACTCTGGCCACTTAAGCCTCTCTTTCTTAAGTCTGTATGTCCTCTCCAATTTCATTACCCACCTTTCCCTCGTAGCAGTGACAGCACTCCATGGCAAAAGACATACAGCGTTTTGCCACGGATTTATCAGATACAAACAAACTGATTCCACTGTGTGTTTGTGAAGCAATTACAAGACTTGGGAATTGTTTTGACAAATGAGATCAGGTAGGTAGGCAGGCATACACACGCGCTCGCGCCGGGACTCGCTGCCAAGAATACAACGGTGCGGCTTATGTTTTCAAGATTATGCCTGGAAATGACGCGTCTGACAGCAAATCAATAAAAATGTGCGATGTCAGATGCTGGGGGAGATTGTGGCGCTCTTTAATCCCGCGTGACATTGAGGAGGCCTCTTCCTCTTCAGAGACCTCAGAGCTTAAGAGAGGACCTCAGGATTTAGGTGCTGGTCAACGTGCGTAGCGTGAAGCCAACTGTTATGAGAATGAGGAAGCACGCAAAAGAATGCAATAGTGTTTGTGGTCCCTTAACTACAGACTCCAAATCTGACATGTCGTCCCACTGTACTGCAACATTAAGCACAGAAACAATGGGAAGTTAGCCTGGTGTGTAAGTCCTGCTTACCTTGCTCCAAGTTTGTAGTTGAAGGGCACAAGTTCGGCCAAATGAACACGGGTTGATAGTGACAGTTATTGAGGTATTTAACAGAAACTTTAAACTGACAATATGCTCAGGACATATGGTCAAAATTCAACATGCTGCTTATTATGAACTACAGATGCACTACAGCAAACACTAAATATAAACTTTTCACTTATTCACTATATGCACAGTATGAATTTATATGCATAAAGCTGATTAATGAGGTCTATAACTGATCAGTGGTACTGCCAACAATCTCAGGTGACAATTTAATTACAGTTTATTCTGGAAAACAAAAGTGTTTACTCTCCACCAGAGGTTGTGCACATACACACACACACACACACACACACACACACACACACGTATATATACACATACACAGCAATTGTTTTTACCGTTTATATATAATAATAATAATAATACTACATTACACTTATATAGCGCCTTTCACAAACCCAAGGACGCTTTACAATCAGCGGGGGAGAGAGAGAAAAAAATAAAAAAATAAATAAAAATCACCAAACGTATGGGAAGGGGGGGAATTAAAAAGAATGAAAAGTGGTAGAGAAAAGGTAAGTTTTTAGGTTAGTTTTAAACACAGGAAGAGAGGGAGATAGTCATATATGTTCAATATTCCTAGGTCCCATGATGCCTTGTACACAATGTGCGGTAAACTTCCAGCAGAGAGTAAACTGCTACACTAATGCCTATAAAATCTCCGTCAACAACTTATAGGAGACCCCAAAACTTAACTAAAAAGCAGCAGCTGCAGAGCTTTTGATGTTTAATCAGAAATGACCCAATTCCCACTTCTATGGTTTGGTGTGGTAGTACAGTATTGTGAAGGATCCATGATGTTATGCATCAGTTTTCCTTATCATGCCGTAGGAAGCTGGTTAGGATACATGGGATTAAAGACTTCATGTAGTACTAGTACACTGGAATTTAAATGAAAATGGTCAAAATGGACCATGGTTGGATTATCCAGAAGGACAGTGACTCAAAACATATCCAAACTCACAAAAATAAACTCAAATAACTGAACAAAGAAATATTTTGGAAATCTGTAGTTGGAGCTGAGAGAGAGACAGAGAGAGAGAGACAGACAGACAGAGAGAGAGACAGACAGAGAGACAGACAGACAGACAGAGAGACAGACAGAGAGAGACAGACAGAGAGAGAGAGAGACAGACAGAGAGACAGACAGAGAGACAGAGAATGTAGGACCCTGGGTGATGCAGAAATTATGTATCGAGGAGTCTCAGTTTCCTTGGTCTGTATTCTCCAATCTCATTACGCATTACAGCAGAAGATTCATTGCAGTTATATTGGCAAAGAGACGTTTCACAAAACACTAACTACTGCGCCAATAACTGTGACACATTTATGTAATATATACATAAGACCTCTGAAGATGCCCTGTGGTATCTGGCACCAAGACATAAGCAGTTGCTTCCATTTGGTACTGACTGACAATGAAGGGAGTTCACAGATTTAAATTAGCATCTTATACTTTGAGCCAAATTAGAAGACAATGTGTCCACAGTATTTTTATGAAACATTAAATAGTGCATTACTACACTCAAAGTATGTAATTAATAGAATTAAGAAGTTTTTGTTCACAGCCTGACCAGTGCACTTCCAAATCCTAAAGAAAACAGCAAAAGAGAAAGCAGTGCAGTAAACGCTTACCCAAGGTTAAGGTGTTTGAGCTTCTGAAGGCTGCTGATCTGAGTGGGCAGCTCCTCTATTTGATTGTTGAACATATTCAGCACCTCCAGGTTTTTAAGGTCAGCAATGTTTGGAGGCACAGCTAATGGAGAGAAGAGATGGAGAGCAGAGAAAACAGAAAAAGAACATTTCTCAAGCTTGCTGTCATCAAAACTGTCAAATGTTACAATTCCTCTGAATACAGTGA
>BRDA01005574.1:14594-26618 GCA_036984385.1 Crenuchus spilurus | reverse complement strand
ATATATATATATAAATAAATGATGAAAATGTAGAGAAAAGTAATAAAGTCTTAAAAGATGCAATGTGAAATTGGTAAAGAAAATAAAAGCAGATTAATTGCAGTATATTAAAAACAAAGTGCATAAAGAACTGCACAAAGTAAGAATTTAAAGTAAGATGATACCTGTAAACTTCTTTTTAATGGCATCTTTAGAGCTAGCATATATCATCTTGCTTTTTAATGGTGCTCCCTCAGGTGCCCTGTATGACAAATATAACTAGTTCAAGTCCAAGTTAACAAGACATGAAATTAATATGAAGTGTAAATATTTACAGGGAAGAGACATACCAAAATATAAATACCAAGTCTTCTTTCTTGGACTCTTTTGTTTCATAAGTGGCATCATACAAGCCATATCTGCAGTCGTTAAGAGGTAGGAGCTTTACAAAGCAGGCATAGGGATCATCAACAGTCTCTCCAATATCGCCAACTAGGATTTGCTTGCCCTCCTCTACAATAATCTTCTTCTTGTCGTCACTGAGACAGAACAGCACTGCCTTTTTGCGCTTTTTTACCTCATCAGAGGTTGAGGACTTCCGCACCTTCATATCGTTGAACACTTTGATGACTTCATCATTTACTGTGACTCCTGAAGCCTGAGGAGGAACAGATTGAAAATCTTCAAGAGGAAAATTCAAATAAGAGTCTAGCTAAGGTACCAATAATGTAAAATATTGTAGTGTCCGAGCACACAATGAATGGACCAAGACAGCAAAGGTTGCAAAGCAAAAATCAAGCATGTTTTACTCCATTAGGACATCAATTTTGAGAGACCAAATCTAAAGATTGTTATTAAATGTATAGTTGCTTCTCTACACACAGCAATCCCCCCATTTAAAGAATATCTTTAAGCCAACTTGTGTTGAAAGTCACTGAACCACATCCTGCCCTTGATAAATAAAATCTCTTATTTTACATTCAACTACGTTCAGATCAGATGATATAATGTCGTGTGAGTCCCCGTAATGTCAGTGTGAATATTTTTGACCTCCATATTTAACCTATTCATGAAATGAAACACACACACACACACACACACACACACACACACACACGAGTGATCTAAGGGGCAGTGAGCACACATTCCCAGAGTGGTGGGCAGTCCTCAGTGCCTGGGAGCAGTTTGGGGTTAGGTGCCTTACTCAAAGGCACTTCAGTCAGGTCTTGCCGGTGGGATCAAACAGGCTGGTCCCTTAACCCCATCCCCAAGGCTGCTTGTAGTTAAGGAATCATCGTAGGAAAATGCAATGACATGCAAAAATAGTATTACATTTTGAATGAATGTATTCTATTCTATTTTCACCACAGACACACTAGAGCATCTCAAACTTAGAATATGAGGAAAAAGTTCAAATGCTATAAGGTTAACTGTCCTACTTTATATTAATTCATGTAAAGTGAAATTTTTGTTTTAAGGTAGGTATATACTCCCAAAAAGTCAAGTGCCTTCCATGCAATCTTTCAAGCGTGATATCTCTGGTATTTTTTAAGATTTCTCTTTGATTTTTGGAGTACTGATACTTTATATATTTCTTCATGGGATGATCAGCATTTTTTGATCAAACCTTTGTAAGTACTAGATTAGCAAGCTTGAATATTTAATTAGGTGCGGAAAAATGACAAAAATGGAAACTTGTCTTTATCTTCAATATGTTTCATCTGTATTTAATTTCCTTCCATCAGGACATGAGTTTATTGGTTCTATATAAAAGTCCAAAAAATAAAGTCAAAGTCTTTAGTGGTTTTTGAGATATACCGTTTAGAAAATACATAACTTTCTGCCTCACGGTGGCCATATTGGATGCTAATTTGCATAATTTCTGCAAATTATGTAACCTAGGAATTATTTGCCATTTACTGATTCATATGGTTAAAAAAAAACATTATGAATCATTTAATGTGAGACATTTTAGTTTGGGAGTATATACCTACCTCAGGAAAATCTGAAATGCTCGCATTTTTAGAATTTTTCACTTTGAGTTTGAGTAAATAACTATTCAAACAGTATCAACATTAAAACAAAAGTTCACTTTATGGTTAATAAATAAAAAAAGATGACCGTTTACCTGTGAAATTAACTTTTCACTATATTCAGATTTTTGGAGATGCACTACAATGAGAGAGACATAATACTGATCTAATAATTAAATACTGATATAATAATTAAACGCAGTTTTAGCTGTTAAACTAGAATAGCTAGCAGTCTGTTTGATTGCTTCAGACACAGTGACACTAAAGTCGCTGGCGAGGGACGAGTCCAGATTAAGAAAAGAGTTTTCTCTGTTGGTTCATATCTACTCATTCACCTAATCCATGTGTGAAGAAGTGAAGAGCTGGTGCTGGTCCTGTTACAGCGTTTTTAAATCAGTGCTCAGTGAGTTTAGTCCTCAGCACAGTTACAGTTAGCGAGCTGCTACGCTGTCCGCGCGGCTGCTAAATCCTATTGAGTCATGGCTACAAATACCTTCTCCAGCTGTAACGTTAACTGATTTTACACGCCATGAGGAACAGTCATATCTCCCACGGCTCGGTCGAGCCCTCATGTGGCAGAGAGTTACAGTTTACCGTGTCCACAGACCGCACGGACTCGTACAGTAACGAACATAAGTGAGTCAAAAGTTTGTTAGCTGGGAGGCTAGATTAAAAGTGATTACCGTTATAAACTAGCGGCTAAAATTAGGCTAAAATGGCCGCCTAGGGCTCAAGGCCCTGGCTATGGCTATCCCAAACTGGAACTGATTTAATTAGCCACTGGCCACACGAAGAAGTTAAGACCATATAAACACAGAAGAGTCCGGGCCGAAAACGAGACTCTGCTTATCAAAGCAACGAGCTCCGCGGTACCACCAGCGCCTGGCTAACAGTTACCTCACAAAAGTGAACTGCTCAAGAGTTCTTCAGATCATGTGTGTGAAGATTATAAACACCGCCCGAGGCGCACACATGCACATCTGTAGTGTGTGTGAAAGCACAGTACTCACCATGTTGACAGACCAGAGTTTGTAATTTAATGTGCGAGTTTTTTTTCGTGGTACTTCTATCAGGTGAATGTGAACAGCGGAGCGCGAGGGGAGAGAGAGAGAGCGAGAGGGGAGGAGAAGGAGGGAGAGAGGAGGGGAGGGAACAGGAGAGTGACAGCACTGCACAGTCACAGAGGGAGTCTGCAGTGCAGCCGGCCGAGCAGAGATGCGCTCTGCAGTACAGTAGAGAAGGCAGTGAGTGATTGTCAGTTGACAAGCTCACCTTATAAAAGTTAATGGCGATGAAGAAAAAAATTAAGAAAGCGATGGCAGACAGCAATGTAACTGCAAAAAACGGATCAGGCTGAACTGTAAAGGACTCCGCACTGCAGCCAGGTGAGCTATAAAGGACTCCACACTGCAGCCAGGTGAGCTGTAAAGGACTCCGCGCTGCAGCCAGGTGCTGTTGTAAAGAACTTTTCACTACAGCCAGGTGAGCTGTAAAGGACTCCACGCTGCAGCCAGATGAGCTGTAACAAACACTGCAGCCAGGTGAGCTGTAAAGGACTCCACGCTGCAGCCAGGTGAGCTGTAAAGGGACTGCACGCTGCAGCCAGATGAGCTGTAACAAACACTGCAGCCAGGTGAGCTGTAAAGGACTCCACGCTGCAGCCAGGTGAGCTGTAAAGGACTCCACGCTGCAGCCGGGTGAGCTGTAAGGGACTCCATGCTGCAGCCAGGTGAGATGTAAAGAACTTTTCACTACAGCCAGGTGAGCTGTAAAGGACTCCACGCTGCAGCCAGATGAGCTGTAACAAACACTGCAGCCAGGTGAGATGTAAAGAACTTTTCACTGCAGCCAGGTGAGATGTAAAGAACTTTTCACTGCAGCCAGGTGAGATGTAAAGAACTTTTCACTGCAGCCAGGTGAGCTGTACACAGGACTCCACGCTGCAGCCGGGTCAGCTGTAAAGGACTCCACGCTGCAGCCGGGTGAGCTGTAAGGGACTCCACGCTGCAACCAGGTGTGCACGAACGTACTTCAAAGTGCAGTCAGGTAAAAGCTGACAACCTGCACTGCAAGTCAGAAGTGATGTATGCTGCAGCTAAGCCATATGAACTGTAAAGGAGTCCACACTGCAGGTGAGCTGTAAAGGACTCCTCTCTGCAGCCAGATGTGCAAAGGCAGACTTCACACAGTGCAGCTAGGTAAAAGCCGACATACTGTGCTGCAGCCAAGAAATATGAGCAAGTCTCCACACTGCAGCAGTGGAGTAAGGATTCCATAGTGTAACCTGGTATTCAGTGACAAATGTAAGACATGTCTACACCATGTTATGCCAGAATTATAATTCTAAAATGTTTGAAAAAAATGAGTTTGCTTTTTTTGCTTACTCTAGCCTGAACCTGCTTGTTTGCTGAAAAATATTAGATATTGTAGTTATCCATGTGTCTTGCATAAAAAAATTAAGTTCTGCACTGCAACAAGATGAGCAGCTATAGGTTTTGCACAATAATCAGGTAAACAGTGACAGTCACTTGTTCTGCATTTGTCATTTGAGCAGCTCCAGATTCTCTCTTAACACCAATAAATGAACAAAGGTGTACATAAAATATACATATGTATGCTAAATAAACTTGTTTAATACCTTTTTTACAGTCATCATTAATAGTAATAATAATAATGGACATTTTTCTTACTATGGGTTGTCAAAGAGATCAAAACATACAATGTATTTGTAACAAACATATTAACAAAGTCAATTTATTTATTTATAGGAAAATGTACACAGTTGCAGGGAAAATAAGTTTAAGAATCACAAAAAGACTAATTGCCAAGGTTTCTACTTTCTGAAAACCAATGCCTGCAAAATATAACACAAAACAAGATAAACAGCCTACAAAACGAAAACATTCATAAATAACACAAAATATCAATGTTCAAATTATACCCAAAGCTAAAATAAATAAGTAATTAGTCTCAAGGAAAAGCATCTGGAAAAAAGAAGGAGCAGGTTTTGGTTCCTATGTAGTGTCTGATCAAGCTATAGGGACCTGGCTGAAACTTCGCTTATTTTTGCTATTCACACCTACGCAACAGAAATGCTATTTTGAGTTGCAAAACTTGGAACAGATATTCAAGGTTCTGAAAAATCTATACAAACAGTAGTCTAGAAATGCAAATTATAAAATACAAATGCACCATTTAGAGGAAAAAAAAATCAAAACATTTTTATCCTGAGTCAATGTGGATGGAAAGGATGTTTCAAAACAGTGCAAATATTTTTCACAGCACAGGTTTGTCCTGCATCACCTTGGACAGTCAAGTAAGAAATGGTGGAATTTTTTTTTTTTTTTTTTTATTACTACACAGTTTCAGATATATTTCAATCCTCGGCTTGTGTGAAGAACAGCCTTTTAATTGGTTGAAGGCTGTTGTGTGGAGCAAGTCTCAGTCTACTGGTGTAAAAAACAAACAAAAAAAAGACTGCTGGTTTACAGCCTGGGTCGTTTTTCTGGAGGACTCATCCGGTCAGCCAGCCCAAGTTTTTGCAGCTCAGCGTGAAAGAAGGCCTGAAGCCTAAGACCAGCTTTTGCCTCATTTGTACTGCGTGGATTATACTCAAGGCAGTTGGAAAACATCAGCTCGACGTCCGCTATGTACTCCGCTGAAAGAGCATGAGAAAGAAGTGAGATGTGATTAGATAGTTCTGTGCAGTTGTTTCCAGTTCAGATCGTACAGGCAGGTATGACCCTGTGTTCTGTTTTAGACAGGTATTTAAATATTGACTCACTGTATTAGTATCATTTTAGATGTGTATACATACAGCAGCTAAAGTAATCAGACAACTTACATGCAGTTTGGTATTCACAGTTGTTGACCTTTTCCCTGACTGTACTCAAAGCAATGGGCTTCTTTATGATATCATAGTAATCAGGTACCTGTGAAGATGAACCACAAAACCAGCGAGTCAGCAAAAGGAAAATAGGAAAAGCAGCTCTTTGACAGTCTTTTTTGGGAATATTTACTTTTACACCAGTGTAACTCTCAGAATTACTATTGAGTAAGTCGTTATAAATGAAGACTGTTTGACATGTCCATAAACACAAGTGGAGGACAGTCTATTTTCTGTATGCTTTACCTGAGTCCTTGACACTAGTTTCATGAAGGGCCAGCTATCTTCATGTCTGACCAATTCCACAGTGAGCTGTTCACATGCCGAGAGCTCATGGACACCATGATTTCTCCCTGAGCTGCGTCTACTCGAGCTGTTTGTAACCAAGATCACCTTGGTTTTAGGGGAGACCTCTGCTGGCCAAACACATGAAAATCAGCTTAAGACCAGAACAGAAAAATCATCCAAACCAAAAGTGGGTTGATGAGTGATGTATACATGTGCTTTGTCTGTGTATGTCAGCAAACTAAAAAGTGTAGCAGGAAAAAATACATTTAAGCATTTAATATAGAATCATTAAAAGAACAGTACACCAAAAGTCTACACAATTCTCACTTCAATACACCTTATGTACTTGATCGGTCAAGATGTTCTTTAATTTTGTACAGAAACGGAGGCTAATGTATGCAGTGCCAAACGTTTTACACAAAATAAAACGTGCAAACAAAAATCTGAGAAAAAAAAAAGCTGAAAAAATACATAGGTTGCAAATGCAAAACAGAAAAATACATCTCAAACATTTTGAGACTTTATTACTCTGGAATTCTTTGATACTTATTTTCATTTGGATTTTGCCCATTTTTGATTTTATTTTTTGTCTTTGCGGATTTTGCTGGTAAAGTATTTTAACTTTACCAAATCCTAAAAGTCCCTCATTTTATCACAAGGAGATTGCTATCATTTTGCAAATATTTTGGCCATAATAATGTGACTTTCCTGACTTTAATGCCACCTTTTTTCCTCTAAATATTTTCTATCATTTTTCTCAAAGTCAACTATTTTATTTTTAAGAATGGCCCTAAAATGCTGTTGTATTCAATTGTTGTATTAATTTAATCAAAAACATACATGACTACATTTATTTTAAAATATCTCTAGTATAACTTACCAGAGCTGGGTCTTTTTCTGGAAGCAGTTTGTGCTGCAGGAGGGCTGGGTTGATTATTGGCTTTAACTGAGGTCCCATTGCTGCTCGGAACCTCCAGGCTGAGACGGGCACTAGAGCGACTGCCTGCGCGGGGAGGAGGCTTGCCATTAGAGACGGGGGTGGTCTTCTTCCCTGAGTTTTTCGAGCCCCCTTTACTGGCAGAGGGGCTCTGTTTGGGCGTGTTTTGTTGGCTGCGAGATGTGGACTGATTTGATTCAGCTTGTCTGGATCTATTGCTTGACCGACCACCTTTAGTGGTTTGTTGAGGAAGTTTCACTGCAGCCTTCTTAGAGACACTGGAAAGAGTGGAGATGGGACAAGAAGTTACATATCTTTTAAATATATTTATATAGTCTTAAAAGAAAGACTCTTGATACATCCTAGCTGACTGACCATTCAAACCAGCCTACCTTTCTGTCTCTTCCTCAGACTCTTCTTCTTCAGATTCCTCCTCTTCCTCCTCCTCCTCGGACTCTTCTTCCGCAGACTCTTCATCTTCTTCCAGCTCCTCCTCAGAGTCAACAGAAGACCGCTGACGAGAGTTTAAGCGGTGAGAACGTTGTTTAGGACGGCACTCTGGACAGAACCAGTCTTCAGATGGAACAACCTAGGCAGCAGGACAAAAAAAATCCATTGACTTCAACAGCAAAATGCTGAAATGTGTAAATCAAATTTGTACATAGTGCCAGTCAGGGGCGTAGCAGCAAATTCGGGGCCCTGTACACTCTCAATGTCAGTGGGCCCCTATAAATGCCAGTTAACGAGGCACATGAGCAAAAAAAAGGGGGGGTATTTATTTAAAAAAAAAAGCATAAATAAGGTTTTAAGCTACACACAGATCAGATTATGTTGATGTAGAGTATTTACATGTTCATATATGCGGCAGAAATATTGCTGAGGGGATCATTTATTAAGTGTCAGCACAGAGTTTCACCTTTAGCTCTGCTGTGTTAGTAGACAATAGGCTTTAGCACACGCACTGAACCTCTTTCTCTCTCTACAAAAGCCACTGTTTGTTTCTGAAACTGGTTAAAGGTCATAACTAATGTTAGCGGCTCATAATTGTCTTTATACTTACAGCCACAAGCAGCCTGGTTCACAACTAACTAAACTAACGACTTCACGTGAGCCTCCAAAAATCAGCAGCAGCTGTCTGGAGTGGACTACTTTAACTTTAATTGAACTTTGCATAACAAGAAAACTCGGTTCACCTTTGGGAAAGAAAGCCGTCAACAGCTGTCTCCCCTCATTCTGCCTTCTTTTGAAATCCTGATTTCTGAGCATGATGTGTAGCACCCAGCTCATTCAATCTAGTCTCACTGACGTTACACTTGTCGTTAGTCGCTGTTGGGTGGACTAAACCATTTTGGGCCTCCAAGAGGGGGCCCCCAGAATGTCCAGTATGTTGAGAGGACTGTGACTAAAGTTCATTCCCTCAGTTGATATTATCAATATATTTGAAATATGAATTAATAAATCATTCATTCGAGGGCCCAATTCATTTGAAAAAAATAAATAAAATTAAATTAAAAATCATGATTTTTATGGGCCCCTCTCCCTACTGGGTAGTCAGGTCCACTTTCCCCCCCCACTACCACGCCCATGGTGCCAGTGCTTGTATACCTTGAGTTTAGGGCGTACACAGAAGATGTGATGGCCTCTGTCACAACTGTCACACAGCATCATATTCTCTGCATCTCCCTTCCTGCGGCACACTTTGCAGCGGGCGTTCAGGATGGACTTAGCCCAAATTACACTGCGTTCCAGAGTGGACAGATGTAGGAAGAGCTGAGAGAGGCTGGAGCAGCCAAGTAGAGATTCCCTCCAACGTTCCAACACTGTCTTTACCTGCCGCCCACAGTCACTGCCATCTGCAGGATAAGAAACAGACATATTAAGAATATTACTATATTAATACTACATATAATATTAATATATGTAAGAATATTGCACTATTAGCCAAACACCTCCAGATCTGCAAAAAGGTTTGGTTACTATGAAATTTTACTTAATAGTATCTATAATGCAACAGTATATTTTGGCTGTAATTGGTCTGCTTGGCTACACATCAAACGAGAATCCCCTCCTTGATGTTTTGTGTGATAATACACTATGCAAGTGTCTTTATATAAATGTTATTTTCCATAGTTATGTGCATGTACACCTATTACAGATCACTTCATGTAAGGACACCAATAATAAAACCATCATACAATTGATTTTTAACATAGGAGCACACTTAGTCCATGCAAAGAAAACTAACCCTCGATGTCTTACAATCATGTAATTTATAATCTGCAGAATGATATTTCTGTAATTTCACCATAATGGACCAAGGTTTTATTTTAGAGTCACAATATATGCAACACACCATCCTTTTCACTGGACTGGTCATCATCTTTCTTCTTCTCTTTTTTCTTGGTTTTCTGGTCTTTTTTGCCATCCTCGTCACCTGGTTCAAGAATAATATAATTAGTGTTACAATTCAATGCAGAACAATTCCAGTGTTCTGTTCCATGGATCTTAGGCTACCCCACTCAGAGTAGGATTAACAAACATACTGTCTTACCAAGTGGAGCTTTGAGGAATTTGCGCTCAATACCCTGCTCTATATGAGCTAGTGCTTGTGCAAGGTAGTGTACATTGTTGTTGACAGGCTGGGGTGTGCTGGCACTAGTGGAGGCTGCACTCTGGATCTCACTTCTTAACTCCTGCAGTCTGGGCAACAAAAAGGCAACAAAGTCAGAGAAAGTGTACTAAAATTATGATGATTGATGCAATGGATGGTTGACAACAGCATGTGCAAAATTTGTGTTCCATGTATACATAGAACTGGCATTTGGTAGCTAATTAAAATTGTTACAAACAGGCTTACTTTGATTAAAAAAATCTCTCAATGCAGACAAAGAATTTTCCTTATAACCATCAACATGTTCTGTTTATTTTTTTGCTGAAGTTCCAAGTAATAGTGCTCAGGCTAATTTACCTGTCTTTAACTCTGACATGGCTCTCCTCTATCTCCATGGCCTCCTCCTCACCATTGGGTACTTCGTTTTCCTTGGCCTCAGAATCTAGTAATTCATAGTTGCCACTCTCCAGGGCTGCTCTCCAGGCACTTCTTTCCACTGCCTGAAAATCAGAAAACAGGGCACTGAATACCTTCATCCATTACTAATATAAGCTTGTTCATGTACTGAGTTATAAAACAAGATACTTAATCCTGTATAGCTTTGAACCAAATTTAATCTCAAATCAATCACTCCAGTTAAAACAAAGTTTTCATATATAAAGAGAGCAGATTACCAAAATATACAACAGAGGCAACAGGCTAGCATACCTTAACTGCACCTAGAGTTCCCTGATAGATACGGTCCTCAATATCCAGCAGCAGATCCCTGAGGCGATTCTCCATGTGGTGTTCAGCGGGTGAAGTGCTTTCTGGAGGAAGCGGTCCATTTTTAGACTTCACAGTGCAGCTTTTGGTATCAATCAGTGCTTTATCTGCAAAATTATATATATATAAAAAAAATCAATGAAAACATTGCAAGAAATTATCTTGTTTATTTACGTTTGTTATTTGCTTTTACTGGAAATTACCTGAGTGATGGTAGCGCACAGTGTTGCCACTGAGCAACTGAATGATGCGCTCTTTTTCCTGTACTAGTGCCTCTTTGAGGGCACTTTCTCGATGTCCTCGTGGATTAAGAGACTCGATCAGCAGCTCCAGTTCAGCAGGAGTGCTGTAGAATGCCCACTGATTAGGGCGGTTCACTGGAGGAGAGGTGCTCTGGCACTGGCTGGGCTCTTCTGCCAGCTCATCTGTCTTGAAAGGGCTCTGCATAGAGGAGAGCTCTTCGGCTTTTGGTTCTGGAGCAGGACGGGGAAGCAACATGTCCTCAGTCAGTCCAAAATAGTCATCCTCAACAAAAAGTGCTCCAGCTGAAGGGAATAGCCAGTAGCGGCGGAAGAGGCGGTCGCGGCCCAATGGCAGGATGTAAGTGCACGCAGCAGCTTTATGGATGCGCTCCAGAAGCTCCTTCTCCTTCATTTGCTGCTGCTGGAGTTCCTCTGGGCTCAATCCATCTTTCACCTCCTCCCCATTTGCCTGCTTCTCTTTCAAAGTGCCGTTCTTAGCTGGAGAGTAAATAATGCAAGCAATGTTTCTATAAATATATAATACATGTATATTATATATATATATATATATATATTATATATATATATATATATATATATATATATATATATATATATATATATATATATATATATATATATATATCAAATGTTTTCAAAACAGTGAATATTTAAAGATGCAGCAATATGCAAACTGTGGGCGAAAGCCAATGGATGACATTTTTCCATGTGTATCTGCTGACAAGTGAACATTTATAAACTAGGGACTACCTGAAATAGAACACTTATCGTATATAATTTATCATACAGATGTTTTTACAACCATCTACGTAAACTACTTGTAGATTTCAGTCCACCCTTTTTTAGAATATTTATTCTGGGTTTTCACTGTCATGTTGAAATCTTGTTAGAAAGAAGAGATTTTTAAATTTTACTGTCTAAGGCCGTTTGGTTTGAGGTAGCCTAGCTTAGCCCGATGCCTTCTTTTCTAAAGTAATTTCGTACAAGGCTATCTGAAGAACCCCAATTTACCTAATGTTCAACTGTATGACCGATTGTTATACAACATTCACAAAACGTTAAAAATTCAAGTTATATTCACATATTTTCACAGTTCTAGGAAGCAGGTACTAAGAAGATAGGTTTTGAGTGGATTTGATGGAAAGACTGAATGGCAATAGAAGTGTAAACTTCCTAAAGTTACAAAGGTGCAACTATAGAACACAAACTATCAGTACAATCAGCTATGACACCCTATGCTAAAATATAAGATTTTTTCCCAC
>BRDA01005574.1:0-14584 GCA_036984385.1 Crenuchus spilurus | reverse complement strand
AAAAAAAAAAAAAAAAAAAAAAAGGTAAAAATAATATGTTGCAGACAGAATCTAATTCCAATACCTTTATTTGTTATGTTGTGTTGTACATGCTCTCCCTCATCTTCTGTTTGCTGGTCAGCATGACCATCCTGACTCTCTGTACTAGTGTCCATGTCCTCTCTGCAAACAGTGTGAATTTTAGAGTTAAACTTCAATATTTTTAATGAGCTGGTCCTTAATGTGGTATTGACTTATGACTATGGTCTTACCCTGCTACGTGTGCGCCATTCCTTGCTGCTTCTTCTTTCAGTTTCTCATGCTTCTCTTTAAGTTTCAGTTCCTGCTCTCTCAATTTCTCCTCTTTTCTCTTACGAACTCTGCAGGTACAACAGGAAATGGTTATAGTTATACTATAACGGATGGTTAAAGTTATACTTTAAAAAGACATAACTGCTCCCTATGGTGCTTATATCTATCAGAAATTGTCTTTCATGATGCACACAGATTTCAGTGAGGTGATGTAACTGCATGTCTGGATCAGAAAGTGACAGTACCTGATAGCAGCCTCCTCCCTCTCTCTTCGATGCTGCTCAGCTTTGATCTCACGGAGCTCCATCTTGGCTGCTCTCTGCTCATCAGCATTGTCCTCGATGAAGTCTCGCGTCGAGACCAAAGTCAACAGCTTCCCACACAAAGCATGCAGGATTTTCAGTTTCTCACCTGTCATTACATTCCCAACATCAGAAGCCACAAAGGTAAATTGTTCACTTAGACTAAAAGCAAAATAATCTCTCATCTTGAATAAATATCTTGAAAAGAATAACTACAAATGGGTTAGGTTTGCTAATGTCTCACTACTGTTTGCTGGCTCAGTATAAGAGCTCTAACTGAGTCACACATGTTGGTAACAGCTACAAACTGATAACGTATGATCTGACAGAATATCAAAACCTACTAAAAGGTTACAGTGTAGGTCTATCTTTGCCAGTGTATGACAGTTCTTTATCCCATGTACATTTCTGCAAGAATTAGTTGAGCACCCACCAGGCAGCAGATCATAAACGGCAGTGCAGGACAGCTTCTTAAGCAGGCCAGGGTTAGAGAGCCGCATTTCTACACAGGAGTCATCTGTTGAGGCAAAGCCCCCCTGTTTCTGGTAGCGGAATTTGGCATTGGTGGAGCTGCATTCTGCCCCCGAAGCCAGAATGTGCAACCTCAGGATCTCAGACAGAGTACAGCTGTCCAGATCCAGCTGTTTAAGACTGCAGCCTGTAAAGAGATACAAAAAAGGTAAGAAATTTAAATCAAAATGTTATTTTAGCTCTCCATCATCACATTGTTTTATAAGAATTTGACTAGAATTTCTAATGAACAAGCCCTGATAGGAAAAAATGAGTTAAAGGCACCAATATTTGAACTCATGTTCTTCAAATTACAGGAGAGTGGCCTTATGCCCTATAATACTTTCTTACCTTGATGAAGCTGTGGCCATGCAGCAGCCAGCGAAGCTACAGCACTGATGGCAGACTGCGTAGGGTCAGCGTCATCATCCAGTGCCTCACTGAGATCTGATGTTGCAAACAGAAAATGCACTCAAGAAAGTTTGTTTGGCACCAAGATACAGACTAATGTGATTAATGCACTGCATATTCACTCACGTTTGACAAATACCAGCTCCAAGACCCAGAATGGGAATATGTTAAAATGAGTATTGACAGAGCAGTATAAGAAACCACATTAGCTATTCAGTTTATTTTAGATCATTGTTTAATTAAAAAACTTGAATTCCAAAGAACAGAAGATTCAAAGCTACCTTTCAATTTGGTTGAAAGTGAAAAATGTTCATTAGTCAAGTGTTTAATGCACCACTTACATTTCAGAAATTTCTGTGATAATTCTAATCACTATCATTTCAAGACTACTAAACTCAAAAAAAAAAAAAAAAAAAAACACTTGTATAACTGAGATTTTATCCTAGAAACAAAACTAAAACATACTCTGGAAACCTTAAAGGGTGTACTTTTCAAATAAATATAGCTTGAATCAAAATATATTTTTAGATTCTAGTGAGAGAAGCAGAATTAAGTGGTGACCGCGAATCAGAGCACTGCACTTTTTCCCCCACCCCTTAATGTGATCAGACATTCATATGATAACATGAAAATGACAGACATTCCATTGGAGAATTAGCAGCCTAAGGTGGTGTGCAAATGCCCATTTTGTCTCTATAAACAAAGAATGCTGCACCTGAACAAAAACCTCTTACCTGAGTGTTCACACCTATCTCATGAATATTTAATGAAAGGTTTAGTTACCGAGTGAAAACAGTGTCAACTTGCAATCGGTAAGCTTTAGAAAAAAAAAAACCACATACAACTTCTAAAAACTGTAATGACCAGCACCTATGTTTACAAAATTCTGATCTCAAAAGTCTTGGCTAGAAATGTAGTGTTTTTTTTCCACAATATATCAGCACATCTGAAAACAGGTATTTGGAAAGTGCAGAAAAGGTATTGGTAAGTTTAGAGCAGATTTAATCAAAATACAGATTTATGACATTGTCCTTGCTCGGTTTGTGCTGAACAAAAGCATGTCTAACATGTTGGGGGGAAAAAATGTAAAAAGTCAGGGCATGTCAGACTAGTACTGGGCGATAAAACGATATCGATTTCTTTCATGATAATTTTTCCTTCGATGACGATGATAAGCCGGGACAATAGAATTCGATAAGCAATAACGTTCGTTTCCATTTCACGTCGAAGCAGCTTGACAGTGAGTTCTGACGTGTAATACTGTTGCATGTTAGATCCTCCACACCAGCGCCGCCAAAATGCACTGTTGTGTTTAGACAAGCGTGTGATTGGCCGGGCAAGAGAACGCAAGGTTGCCGTGTGCTCGTCCGTTTGTGTGAGAAGGAGAAGGAGGGGGGGCTCACTGTGTGCGTGTCAAAGTGCTAGCAATAGCATAATAGCTTGGGCCATTATTTTTTGTAAATCTGTGAAAACGCAACATGGATATAAGTCACTAATGACATATCAGTGACAGGCAATCTGTGGTACATTTTGCTGATGTCTTTGTAATTAAAAGTGACACCTGTGCTCCTAATTCTAAGATAAACATTACGAAAAAGACTGCTAAACATCTGGTATGTCACATTATCATATTGTAGTATGAACTTTGTATCATGAAATAGCTGTCAATACCCAGCCCGACCCACAACAAAGAATCCATGCTTCTTTCAGATCAAAAGCAATGTTTATTCTACCTGCCATTTTATAGTCTCTCTATGTCTTAAGCCTTATTCGGACTGGATCAAATTAATAAAGAGTCCTGGGGTAATTTCTTCTTTTACAGGAGCTCCTCGGTTTTCATTTATGCCCGGATACACATTGTCCGTGTCTGAAGTTATTTTGTGTTGAAAAGTATTTATGTAGAACATTTCATAAAAATTAATCCTTGTGGGTCTTAAAAAAAAATAATAATAATAAAAATAAATAAATAAATAAAAATAAAAAAAAATATATATATTATATATATATATATATATATATCATATTGTACTCTGACCTTTGGTGTCAGCTTCAGCCACCTGGTCCTTGGCTACCTCCTCTTGTTCCTCAGCCTGAGCTTGGAAAATGGCAGACAGGAAAAAGAATAGTAGCTCACACAGCGGTCCCTCTGGATCACAGCTCACCAGAGCCTCCTCCAGAACCTCTGTAAACATCAAAAATGCTTTTTTGACAATCTGGGTGAACTTTTGCAATAATCAAGTTCTGCAGACTTTTTAAAAGCTCCATGTTAACCCAAATGGCATTTTGTAACCAACAGACTGTAAAGCACTTTGTAGCATATCTTGTTTGCATAATTATATTTGGTTCATTTCTAGTCAATTAGTTGTTCTGCCAACTGCAGTCACAGCAGATGTCCTGAAAGATTTCAAACTCATGGCAGATTTGAAACGGCACTCTCCTTGAGATTGAGATAGTCCTTACTTGGCAACACGTATGGAGTGATAGGGTTTTGGTAAATAATTATGCAACCAATCTGACTGTGAGGACATAACTGTTGTGTTTATTGTTCCAAACTGCACTGAAGGTGCACATGTTCACTAAATCAGCAATGTATCTAACAAGAACAGAAGCCATCTGCATATTTTTATATGGCAATATAAAGCATGGTGGTACACAGAAACAAGCATCGTTCGCCGTCGTTTGGGCCTTGTTCTCATGTCATTCAGAATACAACATTTTATTTAGCAAGACTACTCTTATGCATAGGCTGTTCTTCAGTTGTTCAACACACTCATTAGAAGAACAGGCAGATAATAAGAACAACACTATGACTCTCACCTAGTGTGACACCATCAGGGAATTCATCCTTTAGGTCAAAGAGCTCTCCAAACGCATTCAGGAATTCCAGCACCATAAGTGCATCTCCAAACAGCTCTGAAGGCAAGCGAGTCTTCACCGGCAGTGGAAGTGGTAGGTCCTACATATAAGACCAGGTCATTAAGAGTATTGTATGCCAAGACATAGACAAGTGACTAAAAATGCAAAAAAGCAATTCTACCTTGAGATCATCACACTCCATGTCCTCTCGAGGTTTATTCCACAACTTCAGTCGCTCAGCATACTTCTTCTTCTCTTCTTTCAGCTTTTCTCGTTCCTGATTAACAAAATGAAAAAAAATGCTTACTTATTGAAGTGGCCACAAAATATCGTAAAATAACACAGTGCTATGATCCCCAATATTTCACATAAATAATCATTATCCTGGATTGAAATTTTTGTGATCCATGCCCTTTTAGGCTATCATTTTACATGGAGAAAAGAAACAATGCACTATGAGATGTTCACTGAATTTCTTACTGAACCAGTCTATTCAACTCACCCGCTCTTTCTCCACCTTCATCCGTTCCTTCTCTTCTTTCCTCTTCTGTTTCTCCTCCTCAAACATTTTCTTGAGCTCCTCCTTCCGTTTTTCTCTGTCCTCCTTTTCCTTCTTTTTTGCTTCCAACAAATCATCTCTCTCTCTCTTTAATTTGGCTTTTTCATTTGCTGAGCAATGGGAAAGCACGAACACATTAATATTTAATTTTTTTAATGACAACTTTCAAGGTTGTGATGATCTAACTTATCTCTATATAATCCATAGAACAATTACATTTTAAGATGAACTGATATGGATTTGATATGATGAAATGGATATTATATATATGCTTACCCATTGCCATCATTTCTTCTTTCTGTTGCATTAGTCTTAACTTTTCTTCTGCAGCTCGAATCACATTTGGCCCCTCAACATAACTAATCTAAATAGAAATACAATATCTGTTAAGGACACCTTGATTTTCTCAAGCATGCATCAACATCCCAGGCTAACATTCTTGCACATTTTTGCTTCAAAATTCATGTTAAGGT
The DNA here is from genome assembly GCA_036984385.1 of Crenuchus spilurus. Classification (NCBI taxonomy): domain Eukaryota; kingdom Metazoa; phylum Chordata; class Actinopteri; order Characiformes; family Crenuchidae; genus Crenuchus; species Crenuchus spilurus. The sequence goes on along the minus strand of BRDA01005574.1, from coordinate 9,182 downwards.
AAAATGCTCTTATCATTACAGCCCTACAGTGGCCAATAACAGGTATGATAACTTTAAAATATGATCAAACCTGTACCAATGTGTTAACAAAAGCAGAATCAAGTCACTGCTGCACTCACCTCTCCAGATGTAATGTTGAGGCGGCGACCTCTGCCCTTACTAGGAGGACTACAAGCGAAAACTGGGGGCTCATCCGGGAAGAACTGAGAGAAATTTTGCTCTGACAGTCTGTATTTTGCAACTGTTGATGGCTAAGTGTAAATAAATAAATAAATACAATTATACATTGAACATTTCATTCCATGCTTGACAAAAAATATATATAATAAAGTCGTACTTTGATTCTGATGGTCCCATTCATTGGTTCACAATGTTGTTTCAGGAGAAGTTTAAGTCTGTCTCGAGAAAACACATTCTTCTTACGACTAGACAAGAGCCAATAAGAGAAGATTGCATTAGTTTCATTTAAATTCAATTTTGTAAGCCCAAAATAGAGCAACTACCAAACAGATTTAATTATGGTTCAATTAGAGCCACAGATTAATTAATTAATTATTAACAGGTACAGACAATAATCTAATATCACTGTGCATCACTGTTAAAGGGGACATATTTTAGAAAAATCACATTTTCTGTGTTTTTGGGCATACCACTCAACCCAAAAACTGAAAAGTCACAACCTAGTAAATTTTTTTGTGGGCTGTGACTGAAAATGTTAAATGTAACAACTGCGTGAGGATTTGGCGCCCTTTGTTGGGCATTTTATGTTTACACAGATACAGAGAAACATACAAAACTGCACATTAACAATACAGAACAGTGAATTATGATTTTTATCATATATAAGTAAAAACAGCTTCCATGAGTGAAAGTGTACTTTTATTTCACAAGTGTATTTTTTGCTGCTGCAGTCTTGTAGGTTGTACTATTTTGGCTATGTTACAGTCAGATTGTTTTCATAGACTGGATTTGTATCTCCAAAACTTGGCTGTGTAAGTTTATAGCTATAGTCTTCCATATGAAGCTAAAGTTACCTTCTTGGTCATCAGTGTCTTTTACAAACTTTTAATTCCACCTTAAATAAGCCAGCTGTGGTATTAGATGCATATAAGAAACTAACATCTCATTCTCACAAGCATGGAATTGTGTCCGTGTGCAAATATGCATGGCACGGGGTGAGTGTTAGGATATGTTCAGACTGCTAAATCCAATTTGTAGCATATCTAAAGTGTATCCAGAATGACTTTTGATAGTCTAGACAGCCAAAAACTGATTTTTGCAAATCAGATTCAGACCACATTTGGAGGTGGATTGAAATGGGATAACGTTTGAATTCTACAAACCTGTGTCAGTCCAGACATTGTGGCTGCTCAAATTGGATTTTAAAGTGCCTTTTGTGTTACTTGCATGTGACAAATAATAACCAACTCAAATCAAGACACAATAATGTAACTGCTGCACCATTTAAGGTCGACCAGGAAATGTGAATATGAACCTTGCAAATATGAAGCAAATAACTTCAGCTTTGTCGGTTGGTTTTTCAGTTGAAAGTGGAGTTAATCTGATATGTGACCCCGCCAGGGAAAACCAGGTCAAAGTCTTTTTTTTTCCAATTTTTTTTTATTTATTTATTTTTTTACTTTTTGGTGAATTTAAGTTTTGTTTTTGATCAAAATATGTACTCCAATAGACATTTGAGACTGTTATCTTTCATTTACAGAAATAACACTGAGTGGCTAAGTTTTGTCGCTAATGTGAGTGACAATACCTCAATAAGACTTTGGCCTGGTTTTCCCTGGCGGGGTCACATATTTTAATCTTTGATGGGTATAGATATTGGTTAGTTTTTGTGTGACTTGAGTCAGTATTACATGGTTATAATGCTGTTAATAGCCTAGAAAGAGAGAGAGAGAGCAGCATGTGTTCGAGAAAGCATAGAGAATAACATTAGTTAGAACTAAACTGTAATTCAGAGAATTAAAACATATATTGTTTTCCTAAATTTTTTGCTTGTTTGGAGAGCTGTGCGTCTCGCTGCTAACACAAGACAGGTAAATGTACAAGTATTGTAGCATAGTTTTCCATGATTCAGTGCTAAATGACATTTTCAGCAGCTTTTGACAGACGTTCTTATGCAGAGTGCTTTGTGCTTTGAATGACCAGTTACTAATGCCAGTAATAAATCAATTTTTAGAGTTTAGACAAATAATTGCTGTTTATCACATTTATTTCAACTATACAACGTAATATGATGGTGATTACACATTTCAATTGTTTGATGCTCATACTTCTAATATAGCATATGTGACCCCACTTGGGAAAACCCAGCCAAAGTCAATTTTGTTTTTAAATACAAGTTATATGCACATGGAAAGAGAACTGTTAAAGGAATCGTCACACAAAATTGCATTCAATTATCTCTTTGAGTTTGTGTCACAAGACATTAATAAATCAGAAATGATTAACAGTTAATACAAACAAATCCAAATCTATGAGAAATTAATAGTGAATAATGACCCCGGCTTAAGTCAAACTTTTTACATCAGCGGAAGAAATCGGACCTGTTTACGCTTGGTGAATGGATACATGAGCTCAAACATTTCCAAAATGCTGATAAGTAGCTCAGGAACTAAATGACATCCAACAAGCTTATGTATCTCCAAGGCAGAAGTAGTTCTACATCAGGATTCTAGAGGTCATAGAAATCCATTTCTCGGCTAAAATCTGCAATTGCAGTGAATGATTGCTGATGAGGTCCTTGAAAATTATATTTAAAAATGATGGGGACAAATTTCTACAGATTTTCTGTCTGCACTGTTTTGTGGTGTTGCATGCTGGAAGGAGCAGAAAAACACAATGACCAGCAGAGTTTTGCAAAGTAATTCCAAAAAAATAACACTACTGCTGCAATTTGGCCAAAGTGAACAGTCAATAGACCTGGATATTCCAGCAAGGTAACTCATTCACTCTCCCTGTGCACGTGTGCTTGTCTTTCTGTTATATGCTACATGTTACTTTTGGATGGTGTTACAGCTGATTGGTATTTGAATTTGTTCATATTAAAATTAAGGGATAGTTAGCAAACCAAGACAATTCCCTCTGGTAACTCACTCAACCTCTCTCCACTTGTGAGTGTCTTGGTCCATCTCTCTGCTCCATGGCAATGTAAGCTCAATGATAAACTTTAAAAACTAAATTCAGCCCAACAACAAACAAAAGCTAGAAAATTGGATTACCTGACTGTTGAATATTTATTTGTTCAACAGTTCTTTTGTTTGTTTTTTCGATCCTACAATCATTAGTTTATTTGCACATTTCTTTGTGGCAGCCCCTAACCACACACAAAGATACAAATATGCTTGGACAACATGGAAACAGTATGATGGTATGATTAAGTCAATACTGCTCAACCCTACAACACACCAGGCTCTAAATCTTATGATGAAACTTTATGAGATCAAAAAAATTTTAAATAAGAAAACTCACCATATTTGAGCAGCTTTTACAAGTATGGGCTCACAGGCTTCTGGCTTCAGAGGTTGAACCTTATATTTAAATGAGGATGGGCTAATAGGCTTCTTCTTCCTGCCTCAGGAAACAGTACAAGAAATGCAGTTCAGCAAAAACAAATTACACTGTATGTAATATAACTGATGGAGGCAATCCAGCTGGTCAGATCTGAGCACTCACCCACTTGATGTTTTGTGGATCTTGGGTGAAGTGACTGGACTCTCATCATCACTGTCACTGATGACAATGGAATCTCCCTCCATGCGATGATGACTGACATGACCATTAACAGTCCCATTGGAATGTGGAGGAATGACCTCCAAGATCTTGTAGGGTTGCCTGTGGAATAAGAGTAAAAATGAAAAAAAAACGGAAAAAGAGGCCATTTGTGACATCCAAAAACAGAAAAACATATTTAACTTTCATGAAAATTCTCTTTGTGCTAACACCTCCATGTTCTTGTTCACTTACAGGTTGCGTGCTGGGAGAACAAATATAAAAATGAGCAAAGCAGGCCTCAGAAACACTAAACCAGGGTGGTTGTGTTGTTTAACTCAAAAACAGCATTAAAAAAACCTTTATTAATAAGGCTTGCTGCTTTAAAGCATTAATCACTGAATTTTACTTTAAAAAATATGCCTCAATTACACAATTAATTTCCAGTGTTAAAACAAAGACAGGCCAAGTGTCTGACGTAAACCAACCATCAATATAGCTTGCATGTTTTGAAGGTCAACAATGTTAGGTGCAGGTATTTGAGGAATGGCAACAAACCTACTGACAAATACAGCCAGTACCATGTATACATACACATACACACAAAAGCATCCCCCAAAATCTGCCAAAAGGCTCTCCTCATCTCCCATGCTGGGGCTCCATGTCACTACATGTCTGGCTGCCTCTATGCAGTCCATGATGTGATGTCTGAGACAACTCCTTTTGCTAGGCTAGCCTATCAGAAAGTCTCTCTTAGCTCCACCCACACACTTCAGTTATCTCCAAATGGCAAAGTCAGCTTGTGATGGCTGCCTCTGATCCTCTCAACACACAAGAGCTTTCTGTGTTCAGTAACTGTAGGCTACTGCAAGGCTTACAACCCTGTCAATGTGATTAGAACAAAAGTGAAGCGTTCTGGCAGGAGAGACATACTTGCCTTTTCAAGAATTGACAACAGAATATGTGTAGAGGCATCACAAACATTCAAATTACCAACATACATACAATTTAATTTTTAAGGAATTTTATTTGTTCTGGGTTTATTTGTTCTTTAGCTTATTTATATTGCCATTGACAAACAGGCTCCATGTTTTTTAAAGCAATTTAACTCAGGAAGCAGGTGTTGGAAGCAAAGAGATACCACTTTTACCATGTAGTATTTACTTCCTTAATGTTTTTGATTCAAGGTGCACAGCTAAACTACTCACTAAACTAAAGAAAGCAGTAAAAATAAATATATTCACGAAGACACAGCTACAGAAAATATCAATACCAGTGTTTAATTTCTATGCCATGAATCCTGCTACAATTTCGCATAAGAATGTCAGTAACGTGATTAAAGTGTGCCCAAGGATAGCCTAATTTGAAAGAATCTGAGTGTGAAGTATTAATTCCTGTGAAAAAGTACATAATTTACCTGGAAGCAAAGACATTAAATCTAACATGGTGGCAAAAAGTAAAGAACACTTGAATGTGAAACTTTCTAGATAAGCCTTGTGTGACAATAGATGTTGCATCCTATTCATACATGGTCATATTATTAACATGACTTCAACAGTGTTGTGTATCTTTATGGACAAACTCTTTTGTCGTTATTAAAGCTATCACGTCTCATTAGACATTACACTAAAAATGGTGGGTAAAAAAAAAGATACATCACCTTGCACCAGAGCGACTCACAATATCAACCATCTCCCCAGGAAAAAAACGCTCTTTGACGAAAGTGTAAATGTCATCACATAATTCATGCAGTCGTGAGCGGTGGGTGAGAGCAGTCAGATGCAGGAGAGGGAGCATTAATGTGTGAGGAAAGTTCTGAAGATTAAGCTTGGCTTTCTTCTCACTGTCCAAGGCCTCCTGATAAGTCAAGCCTGGTTTGCCGGTCACGGCGCAACTCCACACCAAACTGTTACAAAGGATTGTCCTCTCAAAGAATTCACTGAAAAGGGAACATATCAAGAACACTGTTACTGAAATCCATGTGGCTTGCAGGCATGAGAAGATTCAACTTAATGGAAAGAACTGTAATGGTTAAGATCAAAGCAAAACTACAGTAAGTCTGCAGTTTGATTCTTTAGCAGACTAACTTGAGATTCAACCGTTCTAAAAATCAAAATCACATTTGTCACATTTACTCAAGCGTGCACAAGAGAAAATCTTAGGTGTGTAGTTCCTTGTAGTAGTTAAATAAAACACGCATATAAAAAAAAAAACAAAATACACACAAACTAATATAGACAAGCACTGCACCATTTTACAAAATGTACAGCTCTTAAAAGTAAAATAAGTTATAAAATAAAGCTATAATATAAGATGTATACAATTCTATATATGGTATTTGAGAAGATAAAAGGACATGCTGGGTATACAGGGGATATAATTACATATATGCCAGATTACATTGGAAATGCCAAGACAAGATGTCAATCTATATGTTCAGGTACAGTGGTGATAAATTATTGAAAGTGTAGAGTGAGTCTGTATTGGGTTGTGGACTGTCCATGGAGATCATGATGATGATGATGATATAGGTGAGCGCTGTCCTGACAGGTTCACTCACAGACACACCAATACTACTGGGTGTTCAGTGTGGTGGTCTGGGGAAGAAGTTGTCTAGAAACAGACTGGATTTTAAGGACTATATCTGCAATTTCACACGAATGAAAGAAGTCATAATACTGTGTATGACAAGCCAAAATCCCCAATCAGCATTTCCATTTATACTGTGTGCACCTGCTTACAATCCGTTTCAGTGACGTCAATATAAACAAACAGGATGAGTTTTCGCTTTTTAGTTTTCTTGGTGCGCACAAAATGCCAGTTTCTACCACTTTAAATGTCGTATGCCTAAGAACCACAGCAGTGGAGCGGGCAGAAGGGGGTGATCTCACATCTTGCTAATTGCCAACAAAAGCTGCTACCACGTTTCTAGCAGAACATCCTGTTAGTAACGAGAACTTAGCCTCACTTTGTACCCACAAAACAAAGCATTTTTAAAGGCACAATTAAGTTGTGTGTAAACCCACCTGAATATTACGTGTAAAAATAAGAAAGATATACATTATTCAATTATACCATAGATTTGGAGATTATGAGGCTAAGGTTAACTAGCAAAAAGGGCCTAGCGAGCTAAAGCTAGCGCCGAGTTCATCCGTCCAGACAACTCACACCTGCCACTTCATACGGCTCATAAACAAACATACAGCAGGGAAATAAACCTCCGCTGACATCAGACATTGTAAAAATGACACTTAATAGGTTGTTTAGATGTACACTGTATAATAAATAACAACGCAGAGTCGTTTAACTGAAAACAAAAACTTTGTAGGACGCTGGCCGGCTGTCACTGCTGTCCGACTTCCAAACTGTTTGTTGCCGTTAGCTAGCGAGCTAACTCGGCTAACGTCCCAGTGAGCTCAAATGGAGCAGAAGTTAAAAGCACTCACTCGTAGGTTCTGAATATTTCATGGGTCACTTTACAAAGGAAGACTTCTTCATCTGGCTTCAGGTCAGCAGGAGGTTTCTGTCTGACGAAGGGTTTTTTGTGAAGAAGCGGCATCTTTCTTTCTTTATCTCCGCGCCTGTCTTGTTGATGCCGCCGCTGGTGTGTCCTATACTTTCAAAAAAAGGGAGGGAAACAGAAAGTGAAAAATCTTTAATTTTCAGCTTTCATGCGACACAGAAAGTCTGCTTTACATCCCCACACGAACAATCCGAAGCGGACGAGCTGAAATTGGTTAAAAATAAAAGCGCCAAACTACGAGAATTTTCAAGAGGAAATCCAGCCTTTGTTAATGACACACGCTTTCCACTCCCGGTCACACACACACTGTGACGTTAAATCCAGCCCACAAGAAAATGTGCTCTCACCGAGTGCTAGATTTGACTCGCAAATACGGACTCAATTAATAATAAAACCAGCGACTAATGTTAAGCACTGACGATCAATAGACGCCTTTACCTGCTATATAAAAATAAAGACGAACAGTCCGTTTAGGGGGCAAAAATTAGAAGACTGGTCTTGCCCCACTTTTCAAAGCGGGCTGAGCGTGTTGACGACAAGTTTTGATCCGCTGTAGTTCAGTAACAGACGAGGAAGGAGAGTGGGATGAGCTTGAGATAGAATCCTGGTCTCCTATTGGTTATTCGTACTGTCACTCATTTGTTCGCAACCAATGATGAGGGCTAGTAATGTGGGACAACTGACTTCATAATAGAGCTTCAACTAGTGTGTAATTTAACCAATTTCACATAAAAAAGGTGGAATGACTGTGACGTGGAAGGAATCATTGCATCAAAAACGAGTAAACTTTATACTGCATTTGAGTGACAGTGTCTATCAAACTATTATGAATAACTACCATAAGGGTGTTGGTCATTCAGTATTTATTTTACTTGCCTAGGCAAGTAAAATAAGGCAAATATTATAGGCATGATCATCATTTGAAATCAAGGTGATTCCACTATATATAATCCCAATTCAGTACATAAGAATACCTAGAGGAGAAATGAAACACCCCATGTCTGGTTTTTAAAAGCTGATTTGCTGGTCAAAAACAGTACTGATAAAAAAAATGAATTTATGCATTAATTTTTTGACTGTTTATGAATAATGAAACAGATTTCAGGTAAAGACTGTGTCCGCACCATTTAAAGCCATTATGCTATTTCAGTACAATCTACCACACTTCAAAATGCCATATCCACTATAGTGCACAATAGTTAATCATGTATTTAAGTTAGAATATCTAACTGCAGGCCTAATTATGTATATACATGGGTACATTTCCTATTTATATCAGGGTACTTTTGGGAAAATGTTGGGGTCTGTGGTTTGAAGTAGACAAATCTGCAGACAGATACAGAAAGAGTGTACATCATTCTTTTTAAGTGAGTATAGTGATATTACTGAGTTGAAGCATACTGAATAAAGACCTAATTTTTCAACAAAGTTCTAACACTTGATCACTTTTAGTGATACCAGTATTTAAATGAGAACAGCCAGGGAAGTCAAAGAGAGTACAGGATGAAAGAATGAATACTATTAGGATTTAAAAAATAAAAATAGACATTTATTTACTTATTGCCTTTCCAGAGCTCAAGGTTGCTTTACAGATAATAAAAACTGTAAACAGCAAATACTGATAAGCCCAATAAACCATAATAACGATTGGTGTTACAAACACCAGCAGCCATTCCTGTAACAGTAGACTTTTGTTTGACCCATTTGCTTGTTTTTTAATAACAAAATAAATTGTATTTTTTACATTCACTTAATCATTTATGGTGATTAAGTGAATGTAAAAAACTAATGGCAGATGGACAGATGGCAGACCACAAAAATGTAACAATGTATTAAATTACAAAGCAGATTCCAAAAAAGTTGGGACACTAAACAAATTGTGAATAAAAACTGAATGCAATGATGTGGAGGTGCCAACATCTAATATTTTATT
>BRDA01005573.1:42473-61883 GCA_036984385.1 Crenuchus spilurus | reverse complement strand
GCACCTAAGATGAAAATTTCAGACCCCTCCATGATTTCTAAATGGGAGAACTTGCAAATTCGCAGGGTGTTCAAATACTTATTTTCCTCACTGTAACCTATAAGTCACAAAAAGAGTTGTTGATGCTCATCAGGCTGGAAAAGGTCACAAAGCCATCTCTAAAGAGTTTGGACTTCACCAATCCACAGTCAGACAGATTGTGCACAAATGGAGGAAATTCAAGACCATTAGTACCCTCCTCAGGAGTGGTTGACAAACAAAGATCACTCCAAGATCAAGGCAAGTATATACTTAGACTTATAACTTATATACAAGTTAGAGAGTCTCGCCGCCTCTCACCAAAGTGTCCAGCAGGACCTGCGAGCCATACGTGAGTGTGACTATACATTTCATTTACATTCAGTCTGTTTACATGTTTTGTTATTTGCACAAAGTACTAGATGTACAGCAGCACATACAGGAGGAAGCACTTTGATGATGTTTACTTCGCTGGAAACAACCTTTTTAAATAACTAGTCAGCCTTTTGCTACTCAAACCCACGTGGACACGGGGAGAACATGGGAACGCTGCTCAGACTCGAACCCAAGACCTCAGTGCTGAGAGGCGAACGTGCTAACCACTGAGCCACCGGTTTAGGATATAGTATTACTTATGGAGAGGTTTAAAAATAATTAATACCTCACCACTACATGCAGACTTCAGAGACAAGCAGGGATGATTCATTTTTAAACGCAGGAAGTCACACTGTGTTCTAAACCACATTCACTAGTATGGCAGAGCTTCATTAATGTCTGGATGTGGTTTGAGACCCCTTGCAGCTTGAGCTTCTAAAATAAATAAACAAGTCTCTAAACAGGTCATGGATTATTGACTACACCTGAGTGAAAATGTGAAAATAGGTGATTAAAAACAGATTATTAAAATGTGACCAGATTTGTTTATTATTATTATTCCTCACCTGAGATGCGAACATGCAGGTTGCGTTTGGGTCTGAAGTCTCTCTGCAGGGACTCAGAGATGGACTGAGAGATGGACAGAGCAGCTGTGTGAAGTGCATGGTCAAAAACAGGCAGCACCTCACTGGGGAGGGCATTGAAGAACTCGCCTACTTCCATGTTAGCCTCAAACAAGGACATGGCATTTACCACTAGTGGGTAATGAGCGTCTTCATCTGGCTCCTGAAGGATCTGGAGGATGTCACTCTTGTGGTGCTCAATCACATACGTTTCAAACACCAAGCCTATGAGGGCCACCTGCTCTGAAGTCAGAGACATCTTCAACCTGTAAGACAATTGACTTTTTAGTTAGGCTAGCCAAAATACTTTAGCTTCAGGGCCAAGAAGAGATCTAGAGTAATATTATAGAACATGTTATAATGCTAATATGCATCGCCACATCACACACTGAATATATTTTTTTAAAAGCGTTCATTGTTGTTCTTAATTGAATAAAAAAGTTTATATATATATAGACTTCTGACAAACTCACTAAACTGTTCACAAAGCTGACTAAACCTCTGACTATACATCAAAAGCTGACAGCAGTGTTTTTAGTGTTTTGATGGTCACTGTGTGACATACGCGGGTTGTTTAGCTATTTATTACAGTGCTGACTTTTTCAGTAATTAATTAAGTTCAGTAGTTAGCTACGTGTTAACATTGTAAATCAAATGAGAACAGTCCTGAGTAACCACCTTATTGTTTTTAAGGTGGAACAAGGCTGACCAGCTTAGTGTTGTTACAGTAACGTTTATCTATTTATGCTATGAAAGTCAGAGCTGACTGTTTCATCTGAACACTGATTAGCTTTTTTATTCCTATAGCTTACTTGTTGGCTAACTTACCAGGTTAAGCAAGCGTGGTCGACTGTTTAACTAGTATAACAGTGCTCCCTCGCTGGCCGCATACTGATCCTCCCGAAATTAACCATCACCATTAACAGCGGCTCGGTTTGGGCTTCAGATTTCGCGCCGGATTCTTCAACTTTCTGCTCGGCGGGGAAATACATTGGAAACACGAGAAACAACAAGCACACACTAGAATGTGGAACATATTTAATACCATGATGACTGCTAAATCAATGCGTGCAATAAATTCTCATGTCAGCTTAGCATTGTTGTGGACGTTCACAGAATAAACCAACTCCACGGTTTCACTTCCGCGGGAGCTGAGATGGTACATTCCACGCTTGAAAAACGAGAATTTGAGATCTCGCGAGATTTAAATACAAACGTTTCACAGATTCTAAGCCCATCTTGCGTTATATGGGATATTTATGTGGCGATAAAGTGTGATTATACAAAAGATAATACAATAACACTTCAGAAAACGGTCACAGTCACATTCAGAAAAGTAAAACCAGCAAAACAGTCATACATCAGTTTGAAAACTGAATAAAGTTCATTTGCTTCGTGATTTAATTAAAAAGGTAACCTGGGATATTCTACATTCATCACATGTAAAGTGATATTTTAAGCCTTTTTTGTTTTATTTTAATGTTGACCTGTATGACTTATAGCTCATCAAACAATCCAGTAGAATATTTAATGTTTAGTAAAATATTCAAACAATGTAAATATTGTTTTACTACTCGGGCTACAGCTGCTGTGTTCCCAATATCAAGCCACTCATTAACCAATATAAGAAGTGTTTTACCTGGGGTAAAAAGAGTTTAAAAATCTCTAATAAATAAATAAATAAATAAATAAAAACAAAACAAACAAACAAAAAAAAATTAAAGAACTGGTATGTTACTCAGTTCTTCAAAGTTCTATTTTCAGATGAAAGTATACACAATACACACACACACACACACACAGTGGTGCTTGAAAGTTTGTGAACCCTTTAGAATGTTCTATGTTTATGCATAAATATAACCTAAAACATCATCAGATGTTCACACAAGTCCTAAAAGTAGATAAAGAGAACCCAGTTAAACAAATGAGACACAAATATTATACTTATTAATTTATTTACTGAGGAAAATGATCCAATATGACATATTTGTGAGTGGCAAAGGTATGTGAACCTTTGTTTTCAGTATCTGATGTGACCCATCCCCTTTCTATCAATAACTGCAACTAAACGTTTCTGGTAACTGTTCTTCAACCATTCTTTGGTAGAAAAACTTGTGTTTTTAGGGTCGTTGTCTTGCTGCATGATCCACCTTCTCTTGGGATTCAGTTCATGGACAGATGTCCTGACATTTTCTTTAGAATTCTCTGATATAATTCACAATTCATTGTTCCTTCAATGATGGCAAGCCGTCCTGGCCCAGATGCAGCAAAACAGGCCCAAATCATGATACTACCTCCACCTTGTTTCACAGATGGGATAAGGTTCTTATGCTGGAATGCAGTGTTTCCTTTCTCCAAACATAACTTTTCATTTAAACTAAAAGTTCTATTTTGGTCTCATCCATCCACAAAACTTTCTTCCAATGGTCTTCTGGCTTGTCAACGTGATCTTTTGCAAACTGCAGAAAAGTGTTCTTTTTGGACAGCAGTGGCTTTGTCCTTACAACCCTGCTATGCACACTATTGTTGTTCAGTGTTCTCCTGATGGTGGACTCATGAACATTAACATTAGCCAATGTGAGAAATGCCATCAGTTGCTTAGAAGTTATTCTGGGGTCCTTTGTGACCTCGCTGACTATTACATGCCTTGCTCTTGGAGTGATCTTTGTTTGTCGACCACTCCTGAGGAGGGTACTAATGGTCTTGAATTTCCTCCATTTGTACACAATCTGTCTGACTGTGTCTGACTGTGGATTGGTGGAGTCCAAACTCTTTAGAGATGGTTTTGTGACCTTTTCCATCCTGATGAGCATCAACAACTCTTTTTCTGAGCTCTTCAGAAATCTCATTGGTTCATGACATGATACACAAACATGTGTTTTGAAGAACAGACTTTTACAGATCTTTGTTCTTTAAATAAAACAGGGAGCCCACTCGCACCTGATCGTCATCCCACTGATTGAAAACACCTGACTCTAATTTCACCTTCAAATTAACTGATCATCCTAGAGGTTCACATACTTTTGCCTCTCACAAATATGTCATATTGAATCGTTTTCATCAATAAATAAATGAAGTATAATATTTTTGTCTCATTTGTTAAACTGGGTACTCTTTATCTACCTTTAGCACTTGTGTGAACATTTTATGATGTTTTAGGTCATATTTATGCAGAAATATAGAACATTCTAAAGGATTCACAAACTTTCAAGCAGCACTGTATATATATCACGCGTGTAATTTGGGTGGGGGGTTATGACCCCCCCAATAATCTGATCCAGTCACTATAACCCCCCCAATAAAGTCACAATTTCAATTTACAAAAACATCTTTCATGAATAACTTGTTAATTTTCTTTATTCATTATCAATTTTGGGTAAAATACTAGCATGTTTAATCATTTGTTAATGTAACCCCCCCCCCCCTTTCCCTACAAAAACTTGGTATCACCCAACCCACTGGCTCTACCAAGCAGCAGAGCTCACCGTTTGCTTGCTTGTGGAAGCAGCTGCTGGGGGAGTGGGTGTTGTAAGAAAAAATGTAAGAGCACCAAAAAGTGGACAAAAAACAATTTTTCATTGTTAGTCGACAACACCGCCTTGTAAAAAGCGGAAAAATCAAAATGAGGTAAATGTATATGTATTGTTAGCTGATGATTTAATAACTATGCCGCTGTGTATCAGACACACTGTGAATACCCGTTCAGGTATTTTAGCTAGCTCCGTTAGACCTGCTACTCCCTGCTCCTCCTAAGCTGACAATGAGTCAAAAGAAAAAGAAGATAAAAGTGGTTATTTGCGCACACAGTACAGTACAATACCTATATAAATACAATACCCTTATAAACTATGATTTGAAGCTACCACTGTCTTGAAGTCCTCTTATTTTATATAAATTAAGCGCATAGCTGCAAGTCTCTTGTTGTCTTTAGGTAATTTTGACCTGATCTTAACATTTACAGTGTCATATATGTGTATTTAAGCATAATTGCTGAAAATGACATGAAGGGTTTTAGTCTGCTCTTCTTTAATTACTAATGGCTATATTTGTGGAAATGTGTCATAATGTCTCCTAGCCAAATTATAGTGCACCAGGTAAATACATACACTTGGAAAATTGAGAAATTTAGTTGTGTCATATAATAGATTCTAAAAGTGTAAAATATTTGTTACTGTTGGAAGAAATGTGAAAAATGTCTTAATTGTTTAAGGTGCAGAGTAAATACAAAGCAAGTTAAATAAATACATAGTAAAAGCATTACAATGTATTTCTAATACAGTTAACCCAAAATCTCCTGAATCCTTTTAGAAAAGTAAATGATTTAATAAATAAATAAATAAATAGTCATACAGCTCAACCCCCCCAATGTTGGACCCAAAGTTACGCTCTTCATATATATGTATATATTTTAACTGATACAATGAAAACCCTTTGATCACACATCATTTCCACACATCACATATGACATATTACTAGTGTATCTCCAAAAATGACAACATATTCATTACCTGTAAAGTGACATATTTGAAGCCTTTTTGATATTGTTTGAATAGTAATTTACTCCAAATTAAACATTCTGGATTTCTGATTTTCATGAGCTATAAGTGTTTTACGTTTATGACATTTGGCAGAATCTCTTATCCAGACAAAAATGCTTTGCTTCCATTAAGAGAATTATCTCAGCTAGTACAGACAGGTTAGAGTCCAAACTGCTCTTCAGACACTGTTAGAACAAAACCATCACTTATACCTAGAAAGGGGGAAAAATACACAATTATACACAAAATAAGAGCATTGCAATGTATTACAATAAGAGATTTAAACTGGTGCTCGCTTAAGTGCTCCACAAAGAGATGCTCTTCAGTCTGTGTTTGAAGACTGTGAGGGACTCTGCTGTTTGAACAGTCAGTGGGGGTTTGTTCCACCACCTGGGTGCCAGGACAGAGAAGAGTCTTGATGTTTGTCTTCCACGTGTCATGGAGGATGATGGGTCAAGCCGAGCAGTACTAGAAGACCAAAAGGTTTAAGGTGTGGCTCGAGACTTGATCATTGTCATTAAGTCAATACTCAAGTCATACTGAATAACAGTAAAAACAAAGGCTTGAAATATCACTTGTAATGAATTTAAATCATCCGTTTAACATTTTGAATTAAAAAATGAACAACAAATAACATATTCAATATACAACATTTTTTAGATTGTGTTCTGTTGTGATCACGTGAAATACATTTGACTTCCTCATCCTTTAGTTTATGAAGAGGATAAACTTTCAGGAGAAAGATCAGAAAAATCACATCTATTCAGCCACAAATACACGTGACACACAGTTTAAATGTCACCATCATTATTTATTCTTTAAGCATACGTACAGTATAATATAAATATAAAATATGCATTTTTTATTTTAAAATTGGTGAGACATCATTGTAATCTGTGTTGAGACAACCATACAAACAGTTTTAAATCTACCAAAAGTGGTTATGCAGCTGTAACAAACTCTCATTACGGTGCCATTCTAAAAGAAGAGACATAGAGAAGACAATATTACTCTATACTGTATTTAACAAAGAATAAATAGCAGCTTATGCACCACTCTGTAGAAATGGCATGAAATGTGACGTCAAACATACCTAGTAGCACTGTACAAACAAGAGACCCATTCACAGTGGAGGAAAAAAAATAAAACAGATGAAAAGATGATGTAAAGATGAAGATCTTTTTTTGTCGTTTTTCTTTTTCTCTCTTTTTTTTGGTTTGGCTGACATGCTCTTGAGTTGCTAAAAGTCAGAAGGTGAAGTACTGGGCGAACCACTCTTGTCTTTGAGGATCTGGGGAGGCTACAGGTGACTCGTCTGTCTCAGGAGGGCTGTGGAGAGAGGGAGAGAGAGAGAGAGAGAGAGGGAGGGAGGGAGAGAGAGAGAGACACACACAGAGAGAGAAACAGAGAGAGTCAGAGAGAGAGAGAGGGAATTGGAGAGTTGCAGTTGTTATGCTGCATATTATCTTGTCTGGTTTAAGTGTAAATACACTTTTATTCACGTATAACAATGAGCCAAAACATTCTGACCACTGAATAACATTGATTGTCTCATAAAAATGGTGCATGTGAAGGTCTGGGATATATTAGATGGTAAGAACAGTTGTTTCTCATAAACAAAGTGGGAGAAATGTTCAGACCTGAAGTAATGAGAAACATTGATGAAGCCCACTAGATTGGCGCATTTGAAGTGGCAAGGCTTGATGGATGCTCCCAGGCTGCAAACCTACCAACAGTAGTCTCCATCTCAATCTGAGCCTCTGTGTGATGTGCTGGACCATCATGTTCAATCCACAAACTTGGTGTGGCACCTTCAGAGGTCTTGTAGAGTCCATCAGAGCTGTTTTGGTGGGTTGGAGAGGACCAACAATGTTAGTATATTAATATACTGGTCATGTTTTGGCTCAGCAGTGTATAAATACAGTCTGTATCTAAGATCAATAATTAAATTCAGGGTCTGCCAATGGTGTGATCTGGATCTGGTCCAGACTACGGATGCGAAGGCTGGACAATATAAAATGCAGCACAAGAAGAATATTGATCATCTTTGAGCTCTGGTGTTGGTGAACCTTGGATGGCAAAAAAACAGGATCCTCAATCAAATCAAACTTCACCTTTTTACTAGAAGTCCAGATAACCAAACTGAAGATCTCTTATTTTGGACAC
Source organism: Crenuchus spilurus (assembly GCA_036984385.1). Lineage (NCBI taxonomy): Eukaryota > Metazoa > Chordata > Actinopteri > Characiformes > Crenuchidae > Crenuchus > Crenuchus spilurus. The sequence goes on along the minus strand of BRDA01005573.1, from coordinate 54,163 downwards.
ATTATGAGAAGAACCAGCTCAGTTGAGAAGACATTTATGCTGGAACAGTTGAAGGTAAAAGAGGGAAGATGGTGTCCAGTAACAAGATGGATAGATACAATTAGAGGAATCTTGAAGAAGACATTAAGTAGCCTGAAGACAGGATTTCCTGGACACCACACTATCCATACGGTCAACAGGAGTTGGAATCCCAAAACCACCATTGAAATGTTGTTTTTTCTATAAGAACAGTTCTAATGGACGATCAGCCACAAACTTTTAAGAAAACAACAAATGAGCCAGTGAGCCAGAGACTGAAAGACAGGACAAGGGAACTGACAATGTGGAGATGAGGACAGACACTTTAGCAGTTGCTAGCATCTCCATTGATAGCTTTGAATATGACCTTCCACAGCTTTAACTGGGGTGTATTTCTTCTCCTGAAATGAGCTCCTGACTACAGCACTGGTACCTGTAACATATTATAGGGTGTTAATACAAGTACTGTGAGTGAGTTTATTAGGTAAACCTACCTTGTATCTGGCTATTTTTGCTCCAGTGCTAATTAAGTGCTAGCAAAATACATTGTATATTGTTAGGCTAAATGCGATTTTTTCAGCATCAATTTTAACATCAACTATTAGTGCATCTCTGAAAATTAGAAAATTTGTAAAGAAGTTAATTTTAGTTCATAGTTTAATTCAAAAAGGTAAACTTTCATATATTGTATAATATAATAATAATTCAAACTCAAAAATTAAAAATGTTTAATAGTTTAAGATACAAAATGTTTGATATTCATGAGCTATAAACCATACTGATCAACAGTAAAACAAAGGCTTGAAATATGTTACTTTACATGTAATAAATATAAAATGTTACAATTTAGAATAAAATTATGAACAATTAAATTTTGCACTAGTACAGAAAGATGGTCTTCAGAGGACTATCAACAAAATACAAATAAACTTTCTTAGCATCTACTAAACTAGCTACTGTAAATATCCAACATTTCTCATACTTGAGAAGCTTATTATGAGATGGTCTGTTTTTTAGAGAAGTTCTTAAAGGATAAAACTTGCTGCATGCAGCCTAACTTCAGTCTGACTGAATTACGAGATGGAGAATGTTTGCCTTGTATGTGTTTAAGATCTGAACCATGTGGACCTTACTTGTGTTCCTCTTAAAAGGGCCTATAAAGTCATTTTTTCTTCAAGGTGAGAAATGTGCAGAGCGTCTGCTGTGGCATCCCGCTGAGCCGTGTCTGTTCTCACTCCTGATTCATTTAGCCTTGAGTTAACATCCCAGAAAATTAATTACATCTCAGCTGCCTTGCTACACTTTTCAAAATGAAGGTTACTAAGCTTTAATGTGTAACTCTAGGAAAAAAACTGTAACTGGTATGGAAATGTCATAGATCAGCCAAAACAAATCCATGCAATATAGATGTTGTCCAGGGCCTTTGCTCCACCCACACAGATCACACACTGCACGTGGGTACCCAAGTACCCATGGGGGCACCAAAAAAGTCTGCATCACTACCTCACCCCTCTTGGGAGGGCCAAATTCACACACAGGGAACCCAAGCAGGGCACCTAAGCACAAAAGCTTTCTGGTGTGCAACTTTTGCAGCTCCTGTGGACTTCCCAAGGGTGGAGGGCTGACAGCATTTGTGTGTAGGGCACCCAAATTCCTAACGCCAGAACTGATGTTGTCTGTCCTCCATGTGCCACCAAAACAACTGGAGTTCAGAGTCATGAACTGTACAAGACTGCTTCTAGATCTTATAGCAGATTCTTTATGTCCTGTATGTTGTGAGGCAAAGCCACCTCAGATCAGATTTGTCCTTCCAGCACATTCCACAGATGCTCAGATTGAGGTCCTGGGAATTTGGAGGCTACTGTTTGTAGGTAATGGTCACTTCAGACTGCAAAAACCCAACAAGCCTTCAGAGATGCTCCAACTCTCCTCCACCCACAACTATTTGGCCGCAGTCAAAGTGGCTCAGGTCTTCAAGCCTGCAGAATATTCTTCTGGATGGTGTCAAAGTGAAACAAGACTTCTCTTGAGTTGCTATTTAATATAATCCCAGATTTTTATAAGAAAATCAATGTGTTTACTTCATCTGTGAGTTGTATTTTCCTTTCATTCATGTGGTATCACTCCAAACAACTCTATTTTTAAGAGTAGATAGCTAATAAATTAGTATATAATATATAATATATGATATAATTCTCTTTATAAAGTACCTTATCTTTACTGAAAGAAAAAGTCCAGTCCATCAGATGCTGTATTAAAAACAGAGATTTTTAAAGCTTTCTGTAGCTCTGAGAGGTTCTGTTGTCTGTTTGTTGGGTTTTGCTGTCAGTCTGAATGACATCTAGATCTTTCGCAATAAATCAGTTCTGCAGAGGCTGCAGGCCACTGATGGACAGTAGATGCCTCCTATTTATGAAAAGACTTCTTGTCTGAGTGTCTACAGAGCTAAAATGAAAAGAGAGAGAGAAACTGACTAGATAATGTAAGTGTCAAGTGCAGGTAATGGTGATGTGCTGTAATGGCTCATTATAAGCTGAAAGAGAACAGATATGGCTCATATTATAATCAGAGAAAAATGTCAGGATGAATCATCTGAATATTTAAACAGACAATCAGACAGTAGAGTTCTTGCATATTGTAAACTACCATAACAAAGACATTATTTTCTAGACTTTCAAGAGCCATCATGAAAATATCATTCCAGTCTGAAGCTTCTGAGTTATGAGCACGTTTCAGTGACTAATATGGGTAATATGTTTATTTAGCAACAGATCTGACTACACTACAAAACCATAAATGACCCTAAAATTGGGCTGAGCAATCAAGTGCTACTTGATAATTATTCAAATCAAATTATTCAAAAATTATTGTTTTCACTATTTTCAAGAAAGTACTTACACTATTCTGGTCCTTTTTTTAAGTATTTGGCAGCAAAGACCTGAATAATTGATACTCCAATCCATTAGGTGGTGATATTTGCATTTTACTCACTTGAGGAGGAAGTTATTTGGCCATTTACTCAAAAGCACAGTAGTTAGCAGAGGTAGCTAACTATCACTATTGTTAGTGTTGAAATTTTAGGGATTCACTGAATGTTAGTTTGACAAAATGTCTCAGAAAAAGAGGAGATGCAACTAACATCATCAAGTTTCTTTCTTTTCTAATAATAACACACATAGAGACCAGAATAAGTGTTTAAATATATTGATATTTTTGGGGTAGACATGTAAACAGAAGGTTGCTAGTTCAATCCCCTGAACCATCAGGACACAACTGAATTGTCCTTGTGCAAGGCACCTCACCCCCAACTGATACCTGGACATCATGGATGGGGCTGCCCACCATTCTGGGACCCCTAGAATGGGTGTATGTGTGTTTCTCTGGCTTAAATGTGTCAATTTCATCTGTATGCAAGCACGTAAATGTGTCACTTTCGCTTTTACAGTTCATACTTAAAACTGTGCACAGAGAAACACATTTAATACTTATTAATCATGACTTTTAGAGCAAGGCCTTTAGTTTAATATTCACCACTATAATGCTCATTTCTGCTACATTTAAATATTCTACACTCTTAAAAAAGATGGTTCTTTAAGGGTTCTTTACTAAAGAATATGGTTCTATATAGAACCATGAACACTCAAAGAACCCAAAGGGTACTTTGCATGGTGAAATGGTTCTTCAGCTTGATGAGGAATGTGATGTAGATGGTTCTATATACACACCTATTGAAAATGATTCTATATAGCATTAAAAATGTTCCTCTATTATTACAAGCTTCAATCTGAAGAATGCTTTTCACCATGGAAAGAACACTTTATCCTCACAAAGGTTTCTTTGGGTGTTCATCGTTCTATATAGAACCATTTTCTTTACTAAAGAACCCCTGAAGAGGCATCTTTCTTAAGAGTGTAGATTAGTGAATGTGAAGTCAAGCTTTTAACAGACATTAAACATGAAGTCTGTAACAGACATATTTAGGATATTTTTTCAGACTCAGGATGTTTTGCTCTGGGAGTCAGGTTAGGAGCAGTCCAGGGAACAGAGGACCAGTGGTGGCTACATTAAATGTTTCTTTGCATAGCTGCAGTGGAAGGAAACATTCAAAACATTCCAACCTTTGAATGGAAACACAGCCAGTGTTTGTATTCAAAGAAAATAATGCAGCTAATTGGTTAGCTTAAAAGCTAATGATATAGCTCCTGTTGTTTTCCATTTTTAACATTTGAATGAAAACAGCTACAGCTTGTATTCACAATTGTTGATGTATCTAGAATGACTAAATGATTTTTAATGTATCTAGAATGACTGAATGATTGTTTCATGTATCTATAATAATTGAGTGATTTTTTTTGTTCCTACACACACTTGGTCCCATATACTGGAAATAAAAATGTGACTGGATGATTCAACTTTTATATCCTACTAATGTTGATAGTTAATCTAATGTGGTAGTCCTTTAGTCTAGCTCCTGAAGTCCTGGGCAAAAAGAGAGCTTGTTTGTGTGTAATCTGCCTAGCTACTATAGACAAAATTAATGATTGGACAATTTTCAGTTCAGAAAACAGAAACTGTTGACATTTTAGCTGCTAGAAGTTGTGAGGCACTGAAGTCCATGAGGATTTCAAAATCAATTGAAAAACATATGATTTTTGTCCACATTGCTCAGCTTTATTATGGACAACTTATTGTTAGAAATAAGTCATTTTAAAAATCTGTTTTTCTAAACAGAGCACAAGCTTTATGAATGAATGCACCTTCAGTCAGTTGGTTAACCTTCTTGTTGCAACTTCTAAAACCATCTGCACTCAAAGTCATTCCTATGCACAGATCTCTGCCGCAATCAGTGTTCTCTGTCCCAGATGCCTCAGTTCCAGCAAACTCAATTTAGCGCTCAGTTGAGCATGTATATGAGCCTTTTCATCGCCACCTCAACTCCCCACTGCACCATGACAATGGGGTGATGGCTTTAACCCTTACATAGAATTTAGTGATCTTACAGATGTTCCACTTGGCAGGTGCTGGACTGAGATATAATACTTGAAAGAGATAAAGATAGTGTCATGTGGAAATATGCTCCAGCACACACCTTTACTGTTGGAAGGTATTTGGGTTCTTTTTTTACCAAGTTTAACCATTAAAAAATATGAAAGAAGGTGGCTGTTTGTCTTTTAGGTTATTTACATCTTATTCAAGCTGAAGTAGATTATATAATATAGATGAAATCTGACTAGATCTTTCATTTTAATCCAGTATGAATTTAGAGTACTTACAACCTGCTAGAAATAATTCCGCATAACCCTGCACTTACTATTTTTGAGTGTGACAGAAAAATGTGGATGGTTTTTAATTCAGTACGATTCTACAGTGATTGTAGTTTTTAAACGCTGACAGTAATAATTGTGAAGTAATTGTAATCCAGTATGAATCTGCAGTGGTTGTAGTTTCTACAGTCTGACAGTGATAACTGTAGTGATATTAATCCAGTATGAATCTGCAGTGGTTGTAGTTTCTACAGTCTGACAGTGATAACTGTAGTGATATTAATCCAGTATGAATCTGTAGTGGTTGTAGTTTTTAACATTTGTTCAGTAATAACTGAAGTGATTTTAATGCAGTATGAATCCTTAAGGACCATGCTGTACCTTTAAGGGCTGATTTACATTCTTTGCTGGAAATAAATGTATTTGTTTAGAATTGGGAGCTTAAATTGTGGACAGTCTGAGGGTCTTTGAGGACCAGGTTGGATACAACTCTTGTAGAGCATCAGCAGTGTTTTATTGTGCATAGTTTTTTTGAATGGAGCATCATCTTGTTGTCGGTCTGTTACTGCATAGAGACAGAGCGAGGGTCACCTTGGCCCAGCGTGAGCCGGACAGGCTGTGAGTATTTGTGCTGGAGAGATGGGCGAGTCCCATGGCAATGGAGGGCAGCCCTGCACAAGCCCGTCTCGCCAATCCGCCGTGAGCTCATTCACATTCAGGACGACATGCAGGCAGAAACACACAGAGCAAAAGCCCAGGCGCAAAGGCACTTCCAGCAACGAGGCAAAGCAAAGCCATGCATGCATATCAAACTCACACACACCCACACACACCCCCACACACACACCCACACCCTCACACACACACAAAGATGACCCACAACATGCAGAACAGCACAAACCCAATCAGTGAGGTTTATTTAAGAAAACAGACGAGGTTTAGCAGTGCAATTCACAAGTTCACATATATGTACAATACTGTGGAATATTAGAGAAAATCACAATCTTTAATACAATTCAATGCCGGGCTTTCAGAAATCAGTTTGTCTGCAATTAAACAAAGTCATGCACACCCCTTTAACATGTCAATGCACAGGTACTCTTTACTGAATGAAACTGTATTGAAACCCCACAACGTTGCAGAAAAACAGTTCACATGACTGTATAGCCAGTATATGAGTTGTATAACTTCCAGCACAGACGGAAAAACACAGTCCACAACACATAGACAAAAACAGACACCAACTCCCAGCATGCACTCTGACAGTGGTGGTGGTGGGGAGGGTGGGGCATGCTCCCTTTTGCATTCCAATGCCATTTCCAAAGCGCATGTATGGGACTCAGTAGATAATAGTAAGTCATACATGTACACTTGTAGCTATAAAACATATCCCCTTCAAGTCTCTGGAAAGAAACCAAGTGTTCACTAAACTGACTTGCCAAAGTTAAAGGAATACTCCAGCATTTTTCAACTTTATCTGCATGTGACCAACCTGTGCTGGACTCTTGCTCACAGCTGGTGCCAATGTAACAAGATAATCTGACTTAATAAACTTACTTAAAACAAGTTAAAAATGTAGAATTGTATGTTAAATAGTCTTATAATAAGCATATGTTTACATTTGGACATACTTACAATTTCGGCTGTGTGAGAAAGTAGCGTTAGGCGTCTAGCCCAAGGACTCTGGTATAGTGTGCCAAGGGTAGGAACTAAACCCCATTCTACTGAGAGGCAGCATTATACACAGTATACAAACCACTTACAACATGAGAAATGTTAGATGACATTAGATTTAAGATGCTTTCAGTTGTTTTATTTATTGCAATGTAGACCAGAACAGAAAGTGCTTGACTGTTTTTAATAGAAGTCAATGGGTAGATGCTGAATTAGGTTGAAAAACGAGTATTCCTTTAAAGTGGACTGACAGTCTTGCTCAGGATCTAATCGATGCCTCTGAGAGATTCAGGCAGAGACAAAAATGCACCACATCATTCTACCAGCATAATGATCAGCAGGGAATTCTTGCAAGACATCTTCTCCTAACCGAGAGAAGGCACTCAGTATTTGCTTGTTTCTGAGGCGAGCAATTGATGCTTATAATCTGTAATGAGAGGAGTCTGGGCTTGGTGAAGCCAGCCAGTGTCACGTCAGCTTCTTTCCAGTCTCTCAAAGAAGTTAGCAAAAAAACAGGGGATACTGCAGCAATTAAGCACTTCTTTAAAAAAGAAAAAAAGAAAAAAAGAAAGAAAGGCGAGATCTGTTGTGTTGCTGTGCTTGTCCGCTGGCCTGTGGCTGTGCAGAGCGAGCAAGCGAGAGAGAGAGAAAGATGGCGTCTGTGGTGGAGAGGTGTGGGGCTCACCTCATGAATTTCTTGGGCTCAGTAGGAGGGGTCGGTGGGGGCAGTGGTTTGCTGGTGTTGAGCTCCAGCTGGTGAATGGGGGAGTTGGGGATGGGCTCGAGGCGACTGGGCTGGGGCTGGCCGCTCCCTGTCCCCGAAGCCTCCACATTGGCCCTTAGATTGGGCGAGCTGCTGAATCGGTTGGCAGATTTGTCATTCTTTCGCTTTTGCTACACAGAAGAACAACAACAAAAAAAAAAAAACAACAAAAAAGGAGTTGGGAGAGCTGCTCTGGTTAATAGAGTAGGCCAATGCTCTCGTTTCTCATCCACAAAATGAAGCAGTTAAGGTGTTGATGGTCAAGCTGTACACCTCTCAGCAGTGGATGCAAACAGTCGCTCTCAGCCAATCAAATCAGAATGAGTCAAAACAGATGTGGCGAAAGGAAGAAGCTACTGAAAGTTGGCAGCTGACAAAGAATGGCTTGGAAAGCAAAGAAGAAGAAGGAGAAGAAGAAAAAGAAGGAGAAGAAAAAAGGAACTGGATGTCTATACAGGAAGAAAACAGACACACACATAAGCGCGCACACACACACACACACACATATGTAACGCTGACACTGAAACAGATATTGGAAGTTATAAAACAGTGTTACACAAATCTGGTTCTATTAGACCACAGCACTGCCCAGTTTAGTGTTTCTCCTGCTAAACTCTTCAGTTCTTTGATGATAATCTTGTGGCACACCAGAGGAAAGAAAAATCTAATCTCTTTCACATCTCAGGAGTTTCTCCTAAACAACAATACAAAACACAAACACTGAAGATCAGATATTTCTCCTGAGACCTCCTCCACGTCTCCTCTTGAGATTTTGTAGGGATTTCAGTAATGTCTCCAGACAGGAATCTCAATAAGAACTCAACTGTGTCTCATGCAGAAAAGGCTAAAGGCTAAAGGCTACCGAAGTACAGAAAGGTCACCAGTTTGTTTCTCTGGTCTTCTTTAACAAACTCAAAGGCATTAACGTTCCAGGCCAGGCTTTTTCACATCCATAAAGAACCACAGAGCAGAGTCTGGACAAAATAGTTACATTCGTAAATCTGTTCCAGCTCCTTCATCCATGTTCTGCTGAGTGTAGTGTCCTATCTCCTGACTGCTGGCTCCATTTTCCTTAATACTTGATCCCAGTAGGGTAAAGCTGTGGGATGAAGTTGGTGTTCTGCTGAAGACCCAATGTTTCACTCTGTTCTTTCCTTATAAAGACTTCCCTGATTTTCTGCTATGATTGGTCTGCCATCTGCATATGGAAGGTCACTGACGTTTCCTTAAATGATCCTGAATGTTTGATCACTTTCCTTCAGTTCTCCAGTGTGATCATGCACCGATTCTCAAAAGCATGGTTTTTTAATGAACAGTGTACAGTAAATACTGGTGGCAGACTGTGGTTCATTTTGTGTTGTGCTTAAACCCTCGGCCAAAAGAAAGAAGTGTTCTTCATCTGTTCGACTCTTCCACTCCCACAGAGACGAGAAGAGTAAGAATACACACCCTGACAATTTTACTAAAGTTAGCTTTTAAAATCAAATTATAGCTTTAGATCTAATTTTAGTACAAATCTGTAACATATCTTACAATCCGGCGAAATACTGAACCATAACTCCTGTTTCCTGATACATATTGTACTGCCAATACAGAGCCCTAACCCAATCCTCCATGAGATGATTCAATTATGGGCGCAGAAGAGAAAACACAAAATTCTGTAGTGCTGCGGACCCGGAGAACCGGATTTAGAACACAGATGGGGTAACAGTGAACCACCTGCTCATGCGTACAGGCCTGCAGGGTCAGGATTCTGCAGCTACACTGAAATGGGACAAACGCCTCGCTCCTGGGTCAGGACCCATTTTCCCTAAAGCATCTCAACCTTCAGATCATCTGAGCCATTAATGCTCAACACCTTAGCAACTTCCAGCTCTCTGATCTCTGTGCTGAAGTGCTTTAGAGTAACGTGCAGGACAGCTAAAGATGGTTGCTCATTTAAAAGACTCCATGGTCATGTTATTCATACACGCACAGCTGTAATCTCACATTTCAGTCCTGTGTGCATTTTTCTTTATGAAAGAATAGTTACGTGTTGGATTAGACATGTTCTAGATCACTGGAAGATGGAAATTTATCCGGCAGTACAGCTATCTGTTCCAGGGATTAGAACCAAGCTGCACCATTTCCCTCCATGTCATTGGGATTACTGGCTTTTGTCCTATATTAATGCAATTTTTCATTCAAAATGTTGAAGACGTTCTTCAGTCAGATCTTTCTCAAATGCATCATGATGATGAAACGGTGGAAAAACGTGTTACTCCCTTTTAATGTCCGTCAGTAATATACAGGACTGTACTAAAGGTCAGAAACCACCTGAGACACCTGAGATCACTATATCAGATTAGAATAAATCCAGTTAAAGTCAGTAGTGAGAATGTGCTGATAGTAAAGTTATTGATATGCAGGTCAGAAGATCACAGGTTTGGCTCCTGCTCTCATTCCACTGCATGTAATCACTAAATTCAACTAGCAGCTCACCTGATTTAATGTAATTAAGTACTGATTAGCTGAAGAAGTTACTGGATGGTCACTGTAACAACAACATAAGAAATGAAGAACAGAACCATCATAACACAAAAATGCCTATTGACTGCATTCAGAGGCCCATATCCTACATTGTCTATTTCCACCTTTGGGGTCCACTTATGGTGTTTGAGTGGTCATAATTCATGTTTACATGATCATTATCTTTATCCCTCAGTCTCTAAGACTGACATATATATATATAATAATAATATATATATAATATATAAATTAACTCAGTTCTGAATCACAATAACGCTCTCTACACTGAAAGACTTCAGTGTGAAAAGGGCGGGGCTAAACTGGGTAGGCTGAATACAGTAAATGACATCACAAAAACAGTGAATTCAAAACAGGCTGTTTTTGCAGCTTAGTTTCCAAATATGGATATGGAATCATATGTTTAGATACTTTAAACATGTGTACATACCACATCAAACTCAAATGTGTTCTGTGATATGGCTCCTTTAATATTTATTAATGTTCATAAGCAATAAATAAACACTTGTAAATACTTCTTGCTCAGATGAACAGCTGTACACATGAAAGTCTCAAGTGGTGTCTGACTTTACAACAGTACTATATATATCTAAAGACTAATTAAGCAGAATATAGCCTATTAAACATATCATCACTGTCATAACAAACCTGCTCATCTGTGAAATTGTACTTTTACAGGAGAAGACTCTTGACTTTATGATGCAATGAGATGCCTATTAATCCATTTGTGATTAAATGTTTGTACAAAGTAACAGGCAGGTGGCATATTAAACTGATGATGGGGCTTTCATGTGACAGTGACAATATGTATAAAATGTAGAGCAGTTAGCAAAGCTCATGGATCCAGAAAAAAGCAGTCATAGCAGTTATTCACATATTATAGAATATAACATATGTACTACTATTCAAAAGTTTGGAATCACTTTTTTGTTATTTTGTATATAAAAATAACTCATACAGCAGTTTTAAATACTCTACACTAGATTACAAAAGGTACCCTGATGTGTCCGTTTCACATCTGCCCATTTCTCCCTCATCTATGAGAACTGAGTGTTCTCTTATCCTCTAATATACCCAAGATCTTCACATGCTCCTCTGTTATGAGATGGATCGAACATTTTAGCTGTGCAGTGTGTTTTAGCCAATATTTCAAGCTATTCAAGCTTATACACTAACAATGAGAAATACTCTTCTCTGATTGGCTGGCAGGTGTCTATTAAATCTGTATAACAGGACAGCTCCAATAACAATAAAATACAATTTGTATGGACACCATCAAACCTTTGAAGGCTATTATACAGAGGTGGGAGTAAGTCCCTCATGTGCAAGTCACAAGCAAGTCTCAAGTAATTGCCTTCAAGTCTCAATCAAGTCCCAAGTCACTGTGGTGTGAACCAAGCAAGTCAAGTTGAGTCCCTGCTATAAGTCAAGCAAGTCACAAGTCA